>JAWWNI010000194.1:0-123433 GCA_034642065.1 Darevskia nairensis
AGCTAGGAAGTGGAATGGGGCAAGCAGAATATAAAATGGAAGAATGGTATAAGGAGGTGTGGGGTATAGCTATTAATGATCAATTAACATGTGCCTTTAAGGTAAGATGGGGAATATGCAGGAGAAATGATTTTGAAGAGATATGGAGGGTGCTTGTAGGATTTGTACTGTTAAAACGGAAAGGGGCCAAACCATCGCAAGAGGTGTTGACATTTTGGGAGGTTGGGTAGTTACAATGGAATGGTCTCGGGGTTGGGGTGCACGTTTTTATTCTAACTTATTTATTATTATTACTTTGCCAAAATAAAATAATAAAATAAAAAACATAAAACACGGAAAAGGGGAAAAAATGAGAAAGTGAGAGAAACCGACATTGACAGATCCTTCCATCCCTTCGTCTGTGTAAAATGCAGAAGATTGTTCTGTGGGCCTGCACTTCCAAAACCCAATTACTTTTAAAATCCTTTTCCCAAGCAAAGCCTCGCTCGTTGGATTTCCTAACACCCCCCTTGACATTCCTTGGATGTCCTGCCCAGGCTGGAACACCCAGGTTTTCCTCAAGTTTCATTGTAGGCGAAGTTCGCTGGCAACTCTAGATCTCTCCCAGCCCACGGCCTGAGATCCTTTAACAGGAGGCAGTGCCAGAACTCCCAGTCTGGGACTTGGAAGGGCAGAGACAAGCCACAGAGTGTTTGCTCTGCTGCTGATCCCGAGGGACCCACCCCCAGGCCTTTTAAAGTCTCCTACCACTTCACCCAGAAGCAGATAGCAGTTGAGCGTGAGACTCTTCATCTCAGGGTTGTGGGTTTGAGCCCTATGTTGAACAAAAGATTCCTGCAGGGGGTTGGGCTAGATCAGGGGTCAGCAACCTTTTTCAGTCGTGGACTGGTCCACCGTCCCTCAGACCATGTGGTGGGCCGGACTATATTTTGAAAAAAAAAAAATGAACAAAAATCCTATGCCCCAGAAAAAAACCCAGAGATGCAGGGGTGGAGGAAGCCTCCTTGCCACCCGGGGCGGCGAACGGAGGCTTCCCCCTGGGGGCGGGGCCTCGTTACGTTGCATCAAGACGGAGTGCGCATGTGCGAAATGCAGTGCATGCGCACTCTGTCGCCGGGCCGCTGCTGCTCCCGCGGCGCCCTTCCGAGGCGCCGCGCCAAAAGCAGCGGCGGCGGCACCCCCGCGAGCCACCACACACAATCGGCGGCTCGTGGGGGTGCCGCCGCCGCTGCTATTGGTGCGGTGCCTCCCAAGGGCGGCGCGGGAGCACGCACGCGCAGCATTTCACACGTGCACACTCCATCCAAACTGGTACTGCTGCTTCTGCGGCGCCCTTGGGAGGCGCCGCGCCAAAAGCAGCAGCGGCGGGGCACCCCCTCGAGCCACCGCACACGATCGGCGGCTCATGGGGGTGCCCCACCGCTGCTGCTTTTGGTGTGGCAGCTCAAAAGGGTGCCGCGGGGCAGCTCAAAAGGGTGCTGCGCAGGGCAGGGTCAGCCCAAGTGTCACCCCCATCCTCCCGTGGAACCCGGGGTGTACCGCCCCCTCCGCCCCCCCTTGCGACGCCAGTGCAGAGATGCATTTTTAATAAAAGCACACATTCTACTCATATAAAAACATGCTGATTCCTGGACAGTCCGCGGGCCGGATTGAGAAGGCAATTGGGCCACATCCGGCCCCCAGGCCTTAGTTTGCCTACCCATGAGCTAGATGACCCTAAGAATCAGGAAAGCAGACTAGACTTTTTAAAAGTCACATTCATCTCTAAATGTGTGCTCAGCACAAATGGTGCTTCCCGTGAGAACATACTAAGGCTGAGCAGTGGACCGGACTATTATGGATGGGCAGAAGTGGCATTAATACCTGTTTGCAATAGCTCGGTTGTTTAGTTATACACTTTGGAACTCCCTGCCTATTGAGATCAAGCAGGCTGCGTTCTTTTTGGTGCCTACTAAAGGCATTCTTGTTTAGGCAAACCTACCCAGATGCTTAGAAAGTTTTTAACCTGTTTAGTATTTTAGCTCAGGTGTGTCGGGTTGCGAACTTCTTGCTATTTTACTGTTTTATATCTTGTGAACCACTTTGAGGGTTGTTTTTCTCTTTACAATCATGCAGTGTATTTTATTTTATTTAGTTATTTTATTAAATAAGCACATTGATAGAACTAGTAGGCTCATAGAACTGTAGAGTTGGGGCGATCCCAGGAGGGTCTTCTAGTTTGACCCCCTGAAATTTGACGTGGTACACTGAAATACATGCGTGTGTCTTGCTTGCTTAGGACAGTTCTCTATTTGAAGGGCTGCCACAGAAGGCAGTTCTCTGCAGCAGGATGGGGAACCTCAGAACTGGGGGCCAAATGCACCCTTCAGGCTGCGGTATACGACCCCCCACCCACCCCAGGACTCTATCCTCAAGGCACACATCCCCCCCCCCCGAGAGCCAGTGTGGTGTAGTGGTTAAGAGCGGTAGACTCGTAATCTGGTGAACCGGGTTCGCTTCCCCGCTCCTCCACATGCAGCTGCTGGGTGACCTTGAGCTAGTCACACTTCTCTGAAGTCTCTCAGCCCCACTCACCTCACAGAGTGTTTGTTGTGGGGGAGGAAGGGAAAGGAGAATGTTAGCCGCTTGGAGGCTCCTTCGGGTAGTGATAAAGCGGGATATCAAATCCAATCTCTTCTTCTTCCTTTCCACCTTCCATGAGTGTTTTCACCTGGCTGGAAAAGTGTCCTCGAGCTCTGATCATGTTTCTCGCTTGCCTGGATGGAGGTCAGAGTGGGGTTTGTTTATTTACCTACCCCATTTAGATCCTGCCCGTTTGAATTCGTATCCTTCCCAAAGAGCCCAAGGCAGGAAACAGATACATCATTTTAAAAAAGAAAACAGAATTCTCAAACAGGTCAAAGCATTCTAAAAGCAGTCGCAACCATTCTTGGTTTCTGTCTGCCTCTCTCTTGAGAGAGACAATGGAGTGCGCCCTCTGGGGGCCAAGTCAAACCCGCTCCATTAGCAGCACAGAAAGGACCTCTCTGAGGCACAAGCCAGGGCAGGGTGTGTGGACAACAACAAGACCTTGCAGACACGGTCCAAAGGAAAGCAGAGCAATACGTTTGGCACCAGGTTGTTTGCAGGAGTTGCTGGAAGGAGGTGTACAAGGCGCCATCCAACAGTCTTAGGGAATTCAAAAATTCCTTCCAGTAGCACCTTAGAGACCAACTGAGTTTGTTATTGGCATGAGCTTTCATGTGCATGCACACTTCTTCAGATACCATGCTGTTTGGCCACTGAGCATGCTCAAGTCCTCACTGGGCTCTTTTGGGAGTTTTCCCCGTCCCCTGAAGATTTTCTTTTACCCTAAGATCTACAGTGGTACCTCGGGTTACAGACGCTTCAGGTTACAGACTCCGCTAACCCAGAAATAGAATAGAATAGAATAGAATAGAATAGAATAGAATAGAATAGAATAGAATAGAATAAATCTTTATTGTCATTGTCCCCTTGTGGGAACAATGAAATTCCTCGGTTGCTGTATCAACTCAAATAAGACACTCCACATAATTTAAAAATACTGATAACACAATACAATACAGAACAATATGACAAATAAAATAAGATGACTTCAGAGTCCAGAGTTTCCATTTAAGGCCAAAATTGCTCTAGGAAAGAAACTGTTCTTGAGACGACTCGTTCTTGCCTTCATTATTCTGTATCTCTGTCCCTCGGGTACCTTGGGTTAAGAACTTTACCTCAGGATGAGAACAAAAATCGCGTGGCAGCGGCGTGGCGGCAGCAGGAGGCGCCATTAGCTAAAGTGGTACCTCAGGTTAAGAACAGTTTCAGGTTAAGAACGGACCTCTGGAACGAATTAAGTTCTTAACCTGAGGTACCACTGTATTGGGGTTCTTCTCTCCAGCCTGCCTTTTGCCCATGGATGGTGCTGTTTTGGCTACATGAGCAGTGCCACTCATAACTCTGTTGGAATGCAGGCCGGCAAAGACCTCCGGGTTGCAAACTGGCAACCTTTCCCACCTTCCTGGTCTCTCTTTTTCTGGCTCTTCCAATATGATGACGATCGTTACCGTTTTCTATGGGGGGAGGTTTGGAGGCCAAAGCGATTGGGGTTTATGTGTGAGGCAGTCACATCCATTATCTTCATATCTCCACATTAGACATTTCATTATGTCTGTCCTTTTACTCTCTCTCTCTCTCTCTCTCCTCTCTGCTCAGAAACACAGGGATAATGATTTCTCTGAAGTGATGGCTTTAATGGAAGTGACCCATATGTCTCATTAATCAAGTTAACATCATTCTGTAAAAATATGTATATCTGGATTCGGTTTGCCAATGTTATGATCTTCTTTTCAGATGTATTTTTAGCAAATGTTCCAACCATTACAAAAAAGAAAAAAGAAAAGAGGGGTGGGGAGAGAAGGAGAAACATCTACCACATTTCTAATTTTCCATCTCCCTTACTTGAGTCTCTGTTGATACAAATAATTCAGTTTTTCCAGCCCTCTACAGCTCTGTGACAAGAGAATTGTGGGCGCAGGGACCTGTCTGGCCTCCTGTACGCACCAGGGGTGCCTGGCGTTCTCTGGTCCATGGGGTCACGAAGAGTCGGACACGACTAATCGACTAAACAACAACAACAATGCACCTAGGTAGGTAAAAAGGTAAAGGACCCCAGGATGGTTAAGTCCAGTCAAAGGCGACTATGGGGATGTGGTGCTCATCTCGCTTTCAGTCCGAGGGAGCCGGTGTTTATCCACAGACAGCTTTCCGGGTCATGTGGTCAGCATGACTGAACCACTCCTGGCATAATGGGACACCATGACGGAAACCAGAGCACACAGAAATGCTGTTTAGTTTCCCGCCACAGCGGTACCTATCTATCTACTTGCACTGGCGTGCTTGCGAACTGCTAGGTTGGCAGGAGCTGGGACAGTTCAGCGGGAGCTCCCCCCGTCACGGGATTCGAACTGCTGACCTTCGGATCAGCAATCCCAAGAGGCTCAGTGGTTTAGACCACAGCGCCACCCGCGTCCCTGCACCAAGGAACCCCCCCTCCCCATGGTGAGGGGGAAGGGAAGGTGCTCTACTGCACAGCCTGGATAGCTCAGTTGATATGGTGCTGGCAATGCCAACATTGGAAGTTCAATCCCCATACGGGACAGCTGCATTGCAAGGGAGTTGCACTAGACCAGGGGTCTGCAAAGTTTTTGTGGCTTGGGCCGGTTCACAGTCACGCAGCCGCTGCGGTGGGCTGGAGTGTGTGCGCGCGCATGTGCAAACGCTATTTCCGGCGCTCCTTCTGGCGCGGAGGAGGTGTGCACAGCTTCCCATTATCTGCAGGAGCTTCCTGCAGCCAATGGGAAGCCGGCCAGCATCGTGGAAGGCGGTCCCTGCTCTGCTCCGTGCTGGTTTAGCACTGTGCATGGGTGCTGACTAAGCGGGCGGCGGGGGTCCCTGAGAGGGCAGCGGGGGTCCATGGGCCGGTTAAACGACCCCCATGGGTCTTTTGTGGCCCATGGGCCTTAGGTTGCCGACCCCTGGACTAGACGATCCTCAGGGTCCCTCTTCCAACTCTGCAATTCTACGATTCTAAGAGCTGCCACACGGCAAAGTCATCATAGCTGTCAACCCTCCCTTTTTTTTTTGCTATCCCAGATTGTTGATATCCCTTAAATTTCCTGGATTTCAAAGGAAGCAGCTCCTCTCCCTCCCTGCCGGCCAGGGAGGCTCCTCAGCTGCGTTGCTCGGCTGCCAATAAGGAGTCTGAGACCGACTGGGGGCGGAGCTTGCATGCCTTGTGCAGCCAGACCCTCACGCCCAACCAGACAGACAGCCTGCCTGCCGTCTACGCGATCGCTCTTTCGTTCACCCGTTCGCGCGAAGCCTCTGGAGCGCAGGGTGGCGAGGCTACTTGGTGCCATTGCACCGGCCTTGCGGCATCCCTTATTTTCAAATCCGAAAGTGGGGGGGGATCCCTTATTTTCAAATCCGAAAGTCTGGAAAAATCCCTTATTTTCAAATCCGAAAGTTGACAGCTATGAAAGTCATTGAGTGGGATTCTTCTGCCTAGCGGTACCAGATTACAGGATGCTGCCCACGTGACAGGGTTCGGATAGCCAGAGAGAGAGGCAACTCCGCGTGCAGAAATCCGGCTTGTATTTCCTGGCTCAGGGCGAATGGAGTAAGAGGAGACAAAGAAGGAGGGCGTGATGCAGGCAGGTGTGGCATGAGCGCATGTAATCCTTTAAAAATAAAAATAATAAAAATAATTTTTATTTGGTTTTACAAATTTATATTCATACCACATCAAATCCACAATTAAGAGATTCCTCTGAATCTCTGGACCACTTTCCCCTCCATGGATTCTGTTATCACCCATTTTCTGCTGCATCTTTTTCAATAATTATATATATAAATCCCATTATGTCCATAGTTCTCGTAACATTACAAGTTTTATTGCAGTCCTGCTAATGCTTTCGACTGCTTACAGTGGTCTTCTAGGTAAGTTACAAAATTTTTCCCATTCTGAGTTGAAGTTTTGGTCTTCCTGGTTTCTGAGCTTTCCGGTCCGTTTTGCCATTTCGAGCGCATGGAATGCTTGAGCAATTGCCTGCCAGATGTTTTGGGACTACAACTCCCATGATCCCTAGCAACAGGACCCAGTGGTCAGGGATGATGGGAATTGTAGTCCCAAAACATCTGGAGGGACAGGGTTGCCTATGCCTGGCATAACTCCATACCTTCCAACATTTCTGCAGTGAAAATAGGGACATCTTAAGGAAAAGTGAAGCATTTTGGGATCAAATCAGAAACTGGAACGGCTACTGTAAATCTGGGGCTGTCCCCGGAAAATTGGGACACTTGGACGATCTGGAGTTGACCAAGGATGAATCCAACCTGCAGGTACAAACACACCTTAGAATATTGAATCTGAACGCTTCATTGCAGAATGATTTCGGGAGAAAATGATGGTTTCCCATCCCACTCTGTCTCACACTGACTGAACTAAATTGAACCCCCCCCCCCCCCGCCGCTCACCCCCTCCCTCAGTCCACCAGACATTGCCTCCCCGCCTAGACGGTCAGATGCACAAAGGAGCTCAGCTGTTTTGTCTTGAGTCACCAAAGTCTGGAAATCTTCCCCACATGCAGGAAAAAAAAATACAATAATAATCTCAGCCCCTCCCCCACTCCTCCCACCATTACAGAATAGGACAGAGTCACTCAGTATTAAGAGTGCATTTTGAAATCTGATAGCGGTTGACTAAGCCAGGAGAGAACAGGAGGCCCTTTGGGCTCGAAGACAAAAACCATTATAAGGTCCAACAGCTGGGAGGTGAAGTCAGACGAAAATGAGCGCTGAAATAAACCCCACTTCCTGGTGGAGGAGAATACATACGCTCTGGAGCTTCTTACTTAAGGAAAGAGCAAGGGGGCGGGGGGGGGGGAATATGCTTGCCACCGGCCAATTTTTACATGACTCGCACCTGAAAGACTGCAAATGGAAGCTTAAGAAGTCCACACTCCATCCTGTGTCCTGTTCGGCTTAATGCTTCGTTTCTGCACTTCCTAGGCCTCCTCCCCAGACTGGTGGGGTTTTTGTGTGTGTATGTGGGTGTATTGTGCAATATGCCATTGGCTGTGTACACCCCAAAGTATTAAGCGCGTCACGCAGATCCAATTTCTCCATGTGCAGATCTGTCCGAAAACTTGTGCTTCCGATTGCCCCATCCCAGAGTTTTCCATCCAAACCTGTGGGCAGTACTTGATGGGATGCATTCACACTATGCGTTGTTACCCCAATCAGTTAGTATTCCCTGAGTTCTGAAGCCTAAGGTGGATTGTGGGCATGCACGCAAATATTTGTTTACCTGTGTGCATGGCAATTTTTTTTTTAAAAAAAACCTCTGATACCATGATTTCCACTATACCCAGGATGCGGGTGGCGCTGTGGTCTAAACCACTGAGCCTCTTGGGCTTGCCGATCAAAAGGTCGGCGGTTTGAATCCCCATGACGGGGTGAGCTCCCGCTGCTCTGTCCCAGCTCCTGCCAACCTAGCAGTTCGAAAGCATGCCAGTGCAAGTAGATAAATAGGTACCACTGCAGGGGGAAGGTAAACAGTGTTTCTGTGTGCTCTGGTTTCCGTCACGGTGTCCTGTTGCACCAGAAGCGGTTTAGTCATGCTGACCACATGACCCGGAAAGCTGTCTGTGGATAAACGCCGGCTCCCTCGGCCTGAAAGCGAGATGAGCACCACATCCCCATAGTCACCTTTGACTGGACTTAACCAAAACAAATAATAAAACTGCGCATAACTGAACCAATGCCATCATAGCCACAGATTATCACGGATGTACAAGGAAAATGAAGTTTGGAGGAAGAAGAAGAAGAAGAGGAAGAAGAGGAGAAGGAGTTTGGAATTGATATCCCGCTTTATCACTACCCGAAGGAGTCTCAAAGCGGCTCACATTCTCCTTTCCCTTCCTCCCCCACAACAAACACTCTGTGAGGTGAGTGGGGCTGAGAGACTTCAAAGAAGTGTGACTAGCCCAAGGTCACCCAGCAGCTGCATGTGGAGGAGCGGAGACGCAAACCCGGTTCACCAGATTAAGAGTCTACCGCTCTTAACCACTACACCACACTGGCTCTCTATAAAGGAGTGTCCTCCTGCAGGAATCTCAACTAAGGCATCCATGACAGACAACCATTCAATACCTTTAAAACAGAGGAAGCTAGGGGACGAGCGCAGATTGGAAATGAAGTAGAATGTCTACCTCAAAACCTTTTGCAGGTACAAACAGTATACCCGAAGGAGCATCTCCACCCCCCCTCGTTCAGCCAGGACACTGAGGTCCAGCCCTGAGGGCCTTCTGACGGCTCCCTCCCTGCGAGAAGTGAGGTTGCAGGGAACCAGGCAGAGGGCCTTCTCGGTGGCGGCGCCTGCCCTGTGGAACGCCCTCCCACCTGATGTCAAGGAAATAAACAACTCTCTGACTTTTAGGAGACATCTGAAGGCAGCCCTGTATGGGGAAGTTTTTAATGTTTGATGTTTTATTAAGTTTTTTATATTCTGTTGGGAGCCGCCCAGAGTGGCTGGGGAAGCCCAGCCAGTTGGGCGGGGTATAAATAAATAAGTTAATAATAATAATAATAATAATTAATTAATTGCATGTGACCGCCCCAATAGCGTCCTGAGCACAAATCATCACAAATGCAAAATAAAAAAGGATGCCTGGAGATATCCTTGTTTCTTTGCTCTCTGTTCTCCGGTGAAGAGGACCCTCTCATGAACCTAAAAAACTGTACTTCCATGTTTCCTGTGACTTTGGGGGTGGGAGGAGTGGAGAGAGAAAGGGAATTATAAACCCAAGCACATTTCATCAGCGTCGGAAGCAGTAATCCTGTGCGATAAGACGCACTGCCATAAAATTAGCAATATAGAAATATGATGTCAGAAAACTTAACAAGAGCCAAAGAGATCCGTCTGGGGTTGGAAGGGAAAGCAGGAGAGGATCCGATTGTGGATGGGCTTGGGAAATGGAGCGTTATTCTTTTCTAAGAAAATGTGGGATTCTGGAGTGCTGAACATGCTTGGGGGGAAGAAAAAGGAAAGTGGTGGTGGTGGGGAGTCAGGGGAATAGAATTGTAGAGTTAAGAGGCACTCCAAAGGTCATCTAGTCCAACTCCCTGCAATGCAGGAATCTCAACTAAGGAATCCATGGCAGATGGCCATCCAACCTCCCTCCAAGGAAGAAGAGTCCACCACCTCTCATGGAAGTCCGTTCCACTGTTGAACAGCTCTTACTGTCAGGGTGTTTTGAGACATGTGTCAAGTGAACATTCAGGATCTCCCAGAATCTGAAAAGCAGCCTTTTATAAACTTAGTCACCTTAAACAGGACATTCCCAATCTAAGTGCCACCCCATCTGTCAAATGGGGATGATGCTATTGACCTACCTTGCAGGGTTGCTGTGAGGGTTGAAACAAGATACAGTCGTACCTCGGAAGTCAAACGGAATCCATTTCCGAAGTCCGTTCGACTTCCAAAACGTTCGACAACCAAAGCACGGCTTCTGATTGGCTGCAGGAAGCTCCTGCAGCCAATCGGAAGCCCCGTCGGATGTTTGGCTTCCAAAAGAATGTTTGAAAACTGGAACAGTCACTTCCGGGTTTCGATCGTTTGGGAGCTGAAAAGTTTAAGAACTAGGCTGTTCGAAAACCAAGGTATGACTGTAATGTCCAGGAACCACTTGGAACATTTGGAAGCATTCTGTAAATGCTGAAGTATTGATACTGAGAAATGCTATGTACAGCTGAAAACGCTGGCAGCATGAAGATAAATTCGGCAGTGTAAGAAAGTTCTGATGGATTTAATAATGGAGTACTGAATGGCTTAGTTTATGTAAAATATGCAGGGATTTATGATATGTAAAATGAACCATGGAAAGAGATGAAGGGAAGACATTGATATCTTAAGGATGTAAAACTTGTAAAACAGAAAATTTTATAAAAGTTATATATATATGAAATATACTGAGAAATGCTAACAAGCGGCGGGGACACAGAGTACTGCTGTATACTGAGTTAGACCAGGGGTCAGCAAACTTTTTCAGCAAGGGACCGGTCCACTGTCCCTCAGACCTTTTGGGGGGGGGCTATATTTTGAAGGGGGGGGATGAACGAATTCCTATGCCCCACAAATAACCCAGAGATGCATTTTCAATAAAAAAGGATACATTCTACTCATGTAAAAACATGCTGATTCCCAAACCGTCCGCAGGCCAGATTTAGAAGGTGATTGGGCCAGATTCGGCCCCCGGGACCTTAGTTTGCCTACCCATGAGTTAGACCATTGGTCCATCAAGCTCAGTATTGTCTACACTGATTGGCAGCATCTCTCTGAGTTTTCATACAGGGGACCCTCCCAGCCCTGCCTGGGATGGAGCCAAGGGCCTTCGACATCCAAAGCAGGTGCTCTACCAACTGGAAAGAAACCGCAAAAGGGCATTCCTCTTCCCCTTGCTGTGATCTTTGCCTACTAACAGAAAAGCAAAACAAACCTTAAAGGGCAAGCTTTGTCACACACACACACACACAAACACAACACACACACACAAACACAACACACACACACACACACACACACACACACACACACACGGAAAGCAAAGCCAGGATCTGGCATTCACGCTTGACCAGAAGAACGACTTCCAGCTGTCCTGCCGTGAATGTGGGAGATGGTGACTTTTCGGAGGTTAAAGGTGCCTATCTCTTAATGACAAATTGCTTTGCGCGAGTAAGGAGGAGAGGGGGAGGCCGTTTCTCCCTCCTGCCCCCCACCCTCCCAGAGAAAAGCGCTGCCCCCCTGCAGAGGAGATGCCTGACAACAGCAGCTGCGGAAGGGGTCACGGCCGGAAGGGGTCACGGGTTCCCATTACTGAAGAATGTGAACTGCCCTGTGTAGCCCTAAAGAGAAGCAGAGGCCGGCAGAGGACATGTGTGTTTGTATTTGCTGTGGCATGGCGTTTGCTCTGATTCAGGGGTAAACAGTGAGTTTTCCCAGGGAAAGAAGCAGGGAAAACACATCCCCTCCAACATTTCTCAGATGAAAAGAGGGACGTCCTGAAAAACCTCTCGGACCAGAGGCTCCATCTTCGCAAGGTGATCGAGGGGGCCCGGTGTGATGTCCCAATGTTAAGCGATGTTCTGATGCTGTGTGTGCAGTACCGGATTTACATATAAGCTAAACAAGCTATAGCTTAGGGCCCCACTGTCTTGGGGGTCCCTAAAAATGGGGTGTACATTTCCAAAATATAATAAAAAACAAATAAAATAAAACCTACATACATCAGCAGTGTTTTGTGTTGTGTACGTGTGTTGTGTACGTGTAATGGTACGTGTTGTGTACGTGCAACTCTTTTGGTGTTGAATATATGCTATATGGTAATTTATGGACCTCATAGGTATCTAAAGCCATTTGCATGTAACAACCAGAGTTGTGGGTTCGAACCCCGTATTGGGCGAAAGATTCCTGCATTTGCTGGGGGTTGCACTAGAAGATGACCATCATGGCCCCTTCCAACTCTACAATTCTATTCGATTCTATCATTTTTTCCTTGTTCTTGACTCCACTTCTCGGATTGCCCCAGGGCTCTTCTCGCCCCCAACCTCCTCTTCTAAGCCTGTGTTTACAAAAACAGACATGACCTCATAAATCAACTATCGATGTCTTGCCGGGTGGGAGCCATTTGGCGTGAGAATCCCAACAGAGAAGGAAAACAGGTTGTGTGAGGTTTATTTATTTTTTATTTTTTATATATTTTCAGGTTCAGTCAAAGAGGGCTCAGCTTGGGACTACAACTTTTACGCTGCAGATTGAAGATTGCGGAAGGCAGAGAGGTCAGCGGTCACTAGAAGAATCAGGGAAGAGTCCCTGTCCCCCCTCCGCTTGCCGCCTCTGTGATTTTACTTGGGTAGGAATAGGGATATTGCTGTTTGATTGCTCTTGCGAGATGAATCCTTCCCCTGCCCCTTCCAGTTTTGAGAATTTTCTCTCCAAAGGGATATGAAAAGAGTTCATTCAAATAACACTTGTAGGGAGGGTTGCTAAATTCTGATTAAAAAAAAAACAAAAAACGGGCTCTCCAAGCAGGGACAGGAGCTAGAGCAGGGGTAGGTAACCTAAGGCCCAGGGGCCAAATCCAGCCCAATCGCCTTCTCAATGCGGCCTGCAGACGGTCCGGGAATCAGTGTGTTTTTACATGAGTAGAATGTGTCCTTTTATTTAAAATGCATCTCTGGGTTGTTTGTGGGGCCTGCCTGGTGCTTTTACATGAACAGAATGTGTGCTTTTATTTAAAATGCATCTCTGGGTTATTTCTGGGGCATAGGAATCCATTCATTCCCCCCCCCAAAAAAATAGTCCGGCCCACCACATGGTCTGAGGGACGGTGGACCCACCCCCGGCTGAAAAAGGTTGCTGACCCCTGAGCTAGAGCTACATTTAAATTGTACATTACTGGCTTTAGGATGAGGACAAGCAGTTTAAAAATACTTCTGTACAGTGGACGCTCGGGTTGCAAACGTGATCCATGCGGGAGGCACGTTCGCAACCCACAGCGTTCGCAACCCACAGTGCCGCGTCTGCACATGCGCGGGTCGCGATTCAGCACTTCTGCGCATGCACAAAGCGTGATTTAGTGCTTCTGCGCGAGCGCCGAAACCCAGAAGTAACCCGTTCCGGTACTTCCGGGTTCGGCGCGGTGCGCAACCCGAAAACACGCAACCTGAAGCGTCTGTAACCCGAGGTATGACTGTATATTATTTTCAGCAATAACACACATTATTATTACCAGTAGTTACAGGTAGGTAGCTGTGTTGGTCTGCTGTAGTTGAAACAAAATAAAAAAAATCTTTCCAGTAGCACCTTAGAGACCCAACTAAGTTTGTTCTTGGTATGAGCTTTCGTGTGCATGCACACTTCTTCAGATACACATTATTATGCAAGCTTTACCCTGCAGGTACATTTTTATACACATTACTTGGGTGGAGAATCGGACTGCAAAATTTGGAGAAGTGAATTTCAATGGATGGCTGTGTTTCAGTGTTTGCATACTTGTTTTAGAAAGTGTGAATTATGTAGGTTTGCCTTGAAATGTGAAATGAATCAAATTTCTCCCCAATCCCTAGATGGAAATAACATTTCCCCAGTACTGTTAGCATCTGACGGGACATAGTTTTACCATTCAGGCTCGTGAAATATTGGCTAGTGGTCAACCTTAAACTGCAAGTGATTTTGCACAATATTCAGTTTCCAGAAAGCAAGATGTTGCATCTCAAATGTACCTAGAAGCTCATATGAAATATTATACTCTGTGCATGCTCAGGATCTAGTATGGCCTTTTGTCCTACTATACAGAGGTCAGTCCTCCAATTGAAGGGCTCTTTGGTCCAAATCTGATTGAAATATAAAGAAGGGAGAGCAGCAGGGGTTTTGAAGTTGCCCAGGAGGTTACCTGATTCCCCCAGTGGCACAATGGCTCAGTGCGTAACCAGAAGGTTGGTGGTTTGAACCCACCCAGCAACAGCTGCGGGCAGGATTCCTGCATTGTAGGGGTTGAACTAGATGACCCTCAGGGTCCCTTCCAACTTTACAGTTCTATGATCCTGTGAATAGAGTCTTCACAATTATGGTAAAATGCACTATACGTCCGTTTAAATGACACTAATTATTGTATTTTTCCGTGTATAAGATGATGTTTTTTCCTAAATCTTTTTAGTCAAAAATTGGGGGTTGTGCTATATACAGATGGTGAATGCACAGGGGTTTGGGTTTGGGCTCAGACTCTTGAAATATGGCGCTGTGGTCTAAACCACAGAGCCTAGGGCTTGCCGATCAGAAGGTCGGCGGTTCGAATCCCCGCGACGGGGTGAGCTCCCGTTGTTCGGTCCCAGCTCCTGCCCACCTAGCAGTTCGAAAGCACGTCAAAGTGCAAGTAGATAAATAGGTACCACTCTGGCAGGAAGGTAAACGGTGTTTCTATGCACTGCTCTAGGTTTGCCAGAAGCAGCTTAGTCATGCTGGCCACATGACCAGAAAGCTGTCTGTGGACAAACGCCGGCTCCCTCGGCCTATAGAGCGAGATGAGCGCCGCAACCCCAGAGTCGTCCGCGACCGGACCTAACGGTCAGAGGTACCTTTACCTTTAACTTTGGGCAACCTCCAGAAAAAAATCTCAACAACTTTGGCCAATTTCCCCAGAAAAGCTCTACATTGTTCCGTTTGATGTTTAAAATATTGCTTTCTTAAATTTGGGTTCAAAAATTTAGGGGCTGTCTTATACATGGGGGCATCTTATACACAGAAAAATACGGTATATCTAAATTTGCACCTATTTAAATTAGCATATGAAAATTACATGCAAATCTCAATTCCGTCCTCTTGTTTGGAGATGCGTAAGTGACTACCTTATCAGAATCTCTTTTCTTTGTATGATTACATTACATTTTGTAAGGCCAAACTGTAGCACTGCTGGCAAATGCTGGGGGACTGAGCCCTCGATCCGAGTATATCCTGCATTCATTGAAACAAAGCCGCAATATGATGTCTAGAATTTTACTTCCAGGCTTATGAATTCAACTCAGGGCTCTTAGTAAAAGAATATGAGTTCAAGGGTTTATGGATGCTTTAATGAATGCTTCTGGTTTGGGTAATGGTATGACAAAGGATTCAATAAAACAGTTATCCAGTACGGAAACATCCACTGAATTTAAAATGCCTTTGTAAAACAACCAGAAAGGAAAGTTCAGCATATAACCTGAAGATAAGCATATATATATATAGGCCTGTGACTATCACAGACCCTCCAAGTGTCCCTATTTTCCAGGGATTTACAGAAGCCGTCCTGGTTTCTGATTTGATCCCAGAATGTCCCGCTTTTCCTTAGGATGTCCCTCCTTTCATCGGAGAAGTGTTGGAGGGTATGGAGTCATACATCCCCTTGAGCCAAGGAGATAAGTAACTAGACAACCTTTAGAAGACATCAGGAGATAGCCCTGTATAGGGAAGCTTTTTAATGTTTAATGTGTTATTATGGTTTTATATGTATGTTGGAAGCCGCCCAGAGTGGCTGGGGCAACCTGGTCAGATAGGCAGGTTATAAATATTATTATTATTATTATTATTATTATTATTATTATTATTATTGAATAGGACATCCCTATTTTCACCGGAGGAATGTTGGAGGGTATGGGGGACACCCACTCACCTGTAGGTATTCAGAGGCATACAGCCTTTGACAGAAGAGGCAAGTATGTAAGAGGTAAAGGTAAAGGACCCCTGGACGGTTAAGTCCAGTCAAAGGCGACTATGGGGTTGCGGCGCTCATCTCGCTTTCAGGCCGAGGGAGCCGGCGTTTGTCCACAGACAGCTTTCTGGGTCATGTGGCCAGCAGGACTAAACCACTTCAGGCGCAACGGAACATCGTGACGGAAGCCAGAGTGCATGGAAATGCCGTTTACCTCCCCGCCGCAACAGTACCTATTTATCTACTTGCACTGGTGTGCTTTCAAACTGCTAGGTTGGCAGGAGCTGGGACAGAGCAACGGGAGCTCACCCTGTTGTGGGGATTCGAACCACCAACCTTCCGATCGGCAAGCCCAAGAGGCTCAGTGGTTTAGACCACAGCGCCAGCAGAATCCCTTTTGGCAAGTACATAGGCTGCGTGCACACAATACCTTTAAAGGGAATTTGAAACACATTTCCCCCCCTCAAAGAATTCTGGGCACTGTAGTTTCTTAAGGGTTGCTGGGCATTGTGACTCTATGGGGTGCAAACTACGGTGCCCAGAATTCTTTGAAGGAAAGCAAGTGCTTCATACTCAGCCGGAGCCATCACGGCTTGCAGTCCTTGTTAGCCCAACCCTCCATGTAGCAATTAAATTTACGAAGCAACTCAGGATTTCCGTTCTGCAGCTTTGCTTAGGCCACTCCTGAAGTCTTTGCGCTTCACTCTCCGCATAAGCTTTCAAACTTTTAGGTCACGCCTCGAATTTTTAAATATCTCCCCCTCTTTACCTGGCTTCTCTTTCTTGTCTTGTCCCCTTTGTGCCCCTTTGGACTGGCTCATGGATCCTTTTCTGAAAATGGAAGAAGGGTTTTCTTTACCGGGGCAATAAAAATAACTCCAGAGTGTGAGAAGGAAACATTAAACCCTCCTTTTGTGTGCGTGTGTACATTTCTCTCCCGCCCCCTCTTTAAAGAAAAAAGAAAAAAAGTGCAGACAATGTTTCTTTAAAAGTCTCCATCTGCAGTTCCCATTAGATGCGCCTCTAAGGTTTCGGGTGATTAATAGCTTGCATGCTTGGCTCGGGTTGGGGGGGTTGTGCATGCAGGTTAAGCCCTCCTCCTCTCTCCTCTCTCACATTTCCCTTCCTAAGCTTGTCACTCACACCCCAGCAAAGTATTTAAAAAGTGTTTTCTGGGCTTCAGCACTTCACAGCAAGGAAGCTTCGGGCTTCAAACGCAACAGATGTGAAGTTTCTCCTGTAGAAGCGATGGAGAATTCTGCAGGCTTTCCCCTGACCGGCAAAGCCATGGCAGTGAGCTGCAGCGCTGTCTAGCTGCAGAGGACCGGTTTCTTTCCCTGGGCAAAAAGTTAGACCCTTTGCAACTGCGTTTGAAGAGCATCTTAAGAAGCGAGGCGTTCCAACTGCGCTCCTAGATGGATCCACCTGCTCCCAGTAGCTGCATGAGAAGCTCTCACCCTACCAATGCGCTCTGGGGTTGCCTGCGAAGCCACCATGCCGAGGTTGGAGGGACCTCTGGGCCGCCCCATTACCCACAAGCCCCCTTTTCATTCCACCACAAACCGGACTTTGGTGTCTACTCGGACTTTTCCACCTCCTGCCTGGCTGCAGCCCCCCAGAGCCTTCCCCGCGATGAGCGATCTTTCGATGAGCACCATTCTTCCTTCCAGCACCCAGCGTGGCATTTCGCAGCCGCCGAGGGCAGGAGGCGTCTGGCAGCCGAGCTGGCTTTGGTCTCCGGAGAGCCAGAGGGCAGCGGCCCGAATGTGGTGGATGCCGCCATTGGCACGAGTGAAGATTGCGTCCTGGCAGGGAACGTGGTGAGCGAAACGGAAAAGAAGGCATCCAGAAGGAAAAAAGGGAGCGCAGGTAAGGTGGCGTTTTAAGAATCCTAGAATTGTAGAGTTGGATGGGGTTACACTTCCTCTAAAGGTGCAGGTTCGTAGCTTGGGGGTACTCCTGGATCCTTTGCTGTCGCTCGAAGCTCACGTGGCCTGGTGTGCCTTCCATCGGCTTCAGCTAGTGGCCCCGCTACGCCCCTATCTAGACAGGGATAGCCTAACTACTGTTGTCTATGCTCTGGTAACCTCAAGGTTAGATTACTGCAATGCGTTACACGTGGGGCTGCCACTGAAGACAGTTCAGAAACATTAGCTAGTGCAGAATTCAGTGGCCAGGTTGCTCACCGGAGCAAGACAGTTTGAGCATATTGCACCATAGAATCATAGAGTTGGAAGAGACCACAAGGGCCATCCAGTCCAACCCCCTGCCAAGCAGGAAACACCATCAAAGCATTCCTGACAGGTGGCTGTCAAGCCTCTGCTTAAAGACCTCCAAAGAAGGAGACTCCACCACACTCCTTGGCAGCAAATTCCACTGTCGAACAGCTCTTACTGTCAGGAAGTTCTTCCTAATGTTTAGGTGGAATCTTCTTTCTTGTAGTTTGAATCCATTGCTCCGTGTCCGCTTCTCTGGAGCAGCAGAAAACAACCTTTCTCTCTCCTCTATATGACATCCTTTTATATATTTGAACATGGCTATCATATCACCCCTTAACCTTCTCTTCTCCAGGCTAAACATACCCAGCTCCCTAAGCAGTTCCTCATAAGGCATCGTTTCCAGGCCTTTGACCATTTTGGTTGCCCTCCTCTGGACACGTTCCAGCTTGTCAGTATCCTTCTTGAACTGTGGTGCCCAGAACTGGACACAGTATTCCAGGTGTCCAGATCCTGGTCCGACTGCACTGGCTACCAATTAGTTTCTGGGCCCAATTCAAAGTGCTGCTTTTGACCTATAAAGCCTTAAACAGCTCAGGACCGCAATACTTCAAGGACCGCCTCTTTCCATATGAACCTACCCGGACCCTGAGATCATCTTCTGAAGCCCTCCTTTGTGTGAAGAATGCCCTTCTTCGAGAGGTCAGGAGGGTGGCAACACGAGAACGGGCCTTCTCTGCAGTGGTTCCCCGTCTGTGGAATGCTCTCCCCAGGGAAGTTCACCTGGTACCTTCATTACACACCTTTAGGCACCAGGCAAAAACATTCCTTTTTAACCAGGCCTTTGGTTGACCTGATCAACATCCTATACCCTTTTAAAATGTGGCTCTTTTTTGGGAGGTATTATTGGGTTATTGCTTTATTTTGATTTTATATATTGTGATCTGTTTTGTGAACTGCCCTGAGACCTCCGGGTATAGGGCGGTATATAAATTCAAATAAGAATAAGAATAAGAATAAGAATGATGATGATGATAATAATAATAATAATAATAATAATAATAGAGTTGGAAGGGACCCCGTGGGTCCAACCCCCTGCAATGCAGGAAACTCAGCTAAAGCATCCATGACAGATGGCCACCCAACCTCTGCTTAAAAACTTCCAAGGAAGCAGCCCACAAATATATAAAAATCTATGTGCTATTCCAGTTATGCATCACTGAAAAATGTGGACCAAAAAAGACACAGATTTGCATAATGTACACGCATTTGCTAATTTATATGTAGAGATGCAAGTTTAGAAATGATTACTGTGATTTGAATAGAAATACATCTCACCATGGCAGAGAAGGCAGTGACCAGGTGCCCCACCTGCCTGCTCCGTCCACCTCAACCCACGAACAGAGGAGTTTGCCGCATACTGCCAGACCACTGGTCCATCTAGCTCAGTTACTGTATACAGTGTTTCAGACTTGGGGTCTCTCCCAGCCCTTCCTGGAAAGACCAGGGATCGAACCTGCGGCCTTCTGCTTGCAAGGTGTGCGATTTGCCACTGAGCTACGCCCTTTCCTCTGATTTCCCTTCCTGTAGTTCTTTATCTTTAAGGTGCCCTTGGATTGGACGGTCCTTCAAAAAGAGGGCTGTTCTCCATGAAGTAGGACACACGGCCACTCTAGTATGTATTATTGATTTGTTTTCTTCTGGTCCAGAAACCTTCCTTTATACATATACGTATACATATACATATACATATACATATACATATACATATACATATACATATACATATACCGTATTTTTTGCTCCATAACGCGCACTTTTTTCCTTCTAAAAAGGAAGGGGAAAAGTCTGTGCGCGTTATGGAGCGAATGCATGGTCCCTGGAGCTGAATTGCCCAGGGACCAAAAGAAGACCGAGCTTTTTCTTTTACAAAGAGAGAAGGGGGTGTTGAAAGGCTGCCGCTTTACAGCTGATCAGCAAGAGATCGGAGGAGAGATAAGGCTGCCGCTTTACAGCTGATCAGCAAGAGATCGGGAGGAGAGATAAGGTGGTTCCTGCAGAGGAGGCTGTTGGTTTCCCCAGCTACATGTGACTGGCTGATTAGATTATCTGTTTGGAAACTGTAGAAAGGGCTTTGAGCTGATCCTTTTGCAACTGGGGCTTTTCTTCTTCCAAAAGAAGATGCACAACTTTGAACTGATCCTCAAAAAGGGGGGCTTTCCCCCTTTCCTCCTCAAAAAACTAGGTGCGCGTTATGGTCCGGTGCGCGTTATGGAGCGAAAAATACGGTACATATACATATATACACACACACACACATGTGTGTGTGTGTGTGTGTGTGTGTAAAAAACTGCATCTTATAATGTTCTCTATATTTTCTTAATACAGTGGTACCTTGGTTCTCAAACTCCTTGGTTCTGAAACAACTTGGAACCCAAACACTGCAAACCTGAAAGTAATTTTCGGGTTTGCAGTGTTAACCACTACACCACACTGGCTCTCAAGCAATGCATTAGCTGCCCTATCAGAATTGCGTAGGTCTGTTGAATGATGGCATTTGTCTTAGCTACATAGACAACCACACCTTGCCCCATAGCCTTTGAAACAATGCGCAAGGAAGCACATGTGCGGCTTGGAGGCAAGGAACCTGGTTCTCTCAGGGCAGACAAAGACATTATCTCTTTTGCTGGCATCCCGTGAAGGCCCTGCAGAACTGCCGTCACTCAGAATAGGTGCTATATGGGGAAACGCTGGCATGAGCCTTGGGGAGCCCTGGCACGGCCCGCTGGCATTGCTGCCTCCATGGCATTACCACTCCCTCACGCCATCATAAAAACACGGGACAAACTCTTCCCTCCCCTAATAAGCCAAAGCTCTTTTATGTGAATTTTCATTACTCTGGGAGAATAACATCAGGTAACTAAAAATAATAACAACCACCACATCATAGTACCTGGTAGTAATGATGCCAGTGTGGTGTAGTGGTTAAGAGCGGTGGACTCGTAATCTGGTGAACCGGGTTTGCTTCCCTGCTCCTCCACATGCAGCTGCTGGGTGACCTTGGGCTAGTCACACTTCTTTGAAGTCTCTCAGCCCCACTCACCTCAAAGAGTGTTTGTTGTGGGGGAGGAAGGGAAAGGAGAATGTGAGCTGCTTTGAGACTCCTTCGGGTAGTGATAAAGCGGGATATCAAATCCAAACTCCTCCTCCTCCTCCTCCTCCTCCTCCTCCTCCTCCTCCTCCTCTTCTTCTTCTTCTTCTTCTTCTTCTTCTTCTTCTTCTAAAATAACAGCTTAAGACAGTGGTTCTCAAAGGGTGTAGCATACCACACCGATGGCAGAAGAGGATGGCAAGGGTGACAGGAAACTTCATCAGTATTATATTTTGGGAATGATTCGTGTTCTTAATGTGGCTGTGTTGTTTTATACTTTCTGGATGTCCCACGGTCATATTATAAAGTTGTTGTGTTCTAACACATGCTAGGAGGGTTCCCCCCCCCCCAAAAAAAGAAAACTGCCATGCTGTGAGCAAATTTTTATTCTGAAAGTGTGGGCCAGAGAAAAAAAGTTTGAGAACCACTGGTTTAAGACAACAAATCTGAGTAGACTTAAAAAAAAAAAGTCCTACGAGCAGGTAAATATATTTTCCCTCTAGCAGCAAAAATAGCAGCTGGTGTGTGTGTGTGTGTGTGTGTGTGTAGGAAAGAAGTCAGCAAAATGCTACGGGAAGGAAGGGGAACCTATTTTTTCACATTCTGTTGTTCCAGTTCAATTCAGACCCTGCCTCCTGGCAATGCAGACACCTGGTTTAAAATAGAATATCAGGTGTAGCAGCCACAAGACGAATACACATTGGCTAAGTGAAGTTGAGTTTATTTACAATAAAACAAAGAAAACAACCAAGCCTACAGACTGCAGCTCTCTGCTCTAACGACCTCTTCACTAATCTGATGATGACTCATCTGAAGGTTCAGGGTGGGTCTTCTGCCCTTTTAAACCTCGAGAGAACACCATCCTCTTCCGCCTCCTCTGAGATGACAATTTCCCTTTCTCTTGCACCCCACCCTTCTTGCGTTCGTCCCAAGTTAAAGGTAAAGGCTCTGAGAGACTGCTGTCAGAGAAACTTGGGCTTGCCAAGGACTGAGCACTTCCCTCTATCTTATCTCTGTCTGTTTCCCTGACACCCTGCTCTCCCAGCTCTTGGCTGCCCTCCCAGTCAGCCAGCTGGTGGTTACTCGGTGATAACCTGACATCAGGAGACCCAAACATTAATCCTTGATCCAAACATGGATTCCCCACACCAAATGTAGTTAGAACCCAATATGCCTTCACAAATGAGAAGTGGCTCAGGTGCCTTGCAGTGACTGTTGACTGGCATCCCCACAGTGTCCTGGGACAGCACAGGATTCGGGCATTGCGGGGCTGTTCCAATGGACGGTACCGGATTGGGGGGCAGATTGTCCATCACATCCGTTGGTGCTACCACTGCTCACGGCCACCATCACTGTTGGGAAGCCTGCTGGCTTCAGTGGGGTGGAGTGGTCACCGTGGAAAGTTTGGGGCCTCCCTCACACCTGGCACTGTCCGTGGATTAGGTCTGGTATAAGGCAGCGTTCTTTGTTCCTTCCTGAATTCAATCCTTCCTCCTGGATGGAAAACACATGCAGTCATTTTCAGGGGATTTGAAGGCTAGATAGCATGAGTGGTCATATCATTTAATCCAGGCCAGGAAAATACAGCCAGCAGCTCCCTGTGAGGTCCAAAAATTTTACGGCTGAGAGGACAGTTTAGGCAGAAATCCCAGCCCACATCCAGGACCTGCATTATGTTAGAGGAGTGTTCTGCAGACATGCGAGTTGCTGGACACTGAGCTTGCTTTTGGGTCTACCCTAGGCATCTGCTTGGCTCTAGATCAGGGGTAGGCAACCTAGGGCCTGTGGGCCAGATGCGGCCCAATCGCCTTCTCAATCCGGCCCGAGGACGGTCCGGGAATCAGCATGTTTTTACATGAGTAGAATGTGTGCTTTTATTTAAAATACATCTTTGGGTTATTTGTGGGGCATAGGAATTTGTTCATTCTTTTCCCCCAAAATATAGTCCGGCCCCCCACAAGGTCTGAGGAACAGTGGACCGGCCCCCTGCTGAAAAAGGTTGCTGGCCTCTGCTCTAGATGGACCACTGGCTTGATCTAGCAGGCTTTTCTCATGGTTGAGTTTGAGTTTGAGACCGATCCTGTTCTGGACACTGAGGTTTGGCTGTGTGGGATGAGTTGAATAGGTAGGAGAGGATATATGGATTGCAGTTTATCCCTCCAAGCACCCACGTGTGTTGGGTTGAACAGACTTTCAAAATCCTGTCCTTGGCTGCAAAACCAGAAGCCTAGGAATTAGGCTGCAAAGCTTCCTTTGAGCAAATCTAGCTACAAAGCAAGCTGGCTTCTCCCTCCTTACAAAGCTTGAGAATGAATCAGGCAACAATCTGGGAAGCAAGTTCAAAAATAAGATTTGCTTGCTTTATAATTATGCATTGGTCCACAGCAAAGGCAGCAGTGAAAACTATGCAGGCAAAATACTTACATTTGCAGCATAACCAGCCGTAGGGAAGTGTCTGGGACTGAAGTACGTGAGAGAGAGGAAGAGGATGTACTCTGTGCTCCTTCCACTCCAGGAGAGGAGGGGAAATGACACCACACAGAACCCTCTCTAGCAATCGCATTTCTATGGTCTGAGTATCTGCCTATCAGCAATACAGCTCTGTGGATTTAACCTCTTCTTATGCTAACTAACAAGAATACGCATTTGTTAGGTTTGGCTGCTAATCTCCCACAGGTTCTGGTATATGTGTGATCCTGATGATGAAGAAAATGTATCAAGCCATAGAAGAGGGCCCTTCCCACATCACCAAACATACCAGAGTGAATTCCCCATACCAGAGCCGCATACTTGGGGACTGAGAAGGTGGACTACTAAACCCACCTTTGTCGAGTTCTTTAACCACCTTGATTTGTGAATGCTGGCTAAGACAGGAATGAGGAACCTGTGTCTGGACTATAAGTGCCATCATCCCTTGCCATTGGCCACGCTGGCTGGAGCTGATGGGAAGTTAAGCCCGTTAAATTCAATAGGCCTACTTTGGGTAAAATTTAGCTGAATGCTACTCCCTGTTTTCCACCTAGAGACCTTACCAATAAACTGGAATTGCTTGATCTTTGCATTTCTTTCAATATTTAATAATGTATTTATTGGATCTGCATCCTGCCCTTCATCCGAAGATCACAGGGCGGTTCACAACATAAAAATACAAAACGAGAACACAAAATACATAATAAAAACAAGAACGAAAACAAACAAATATCCCCCACACAAATACATGTAAAATGACATAGAAGGTTAATCGGCCAAAGTCCTGTTTATAGGGAAACGTTTTCACCTGGCGTCTAAAGATATGTAATGAAGGTGCCGGGCAAGCCTCTCTGGGGAGAGCATCCCACAAATGGGGAGCCACTGCAGAAAAGGTCCGTTCTTGTGTTGCCACCCTTCAGACCTCTAGTGGAGGAGGCATGCAAAGAAGGGCCTCAGGTGATGGTCGCAGGGTTGGGGTCAGTTCATATGAAGAGAGGCGGTCCTTGAGGTATTGTGGTTCTTCAACCGTGCCAACTCTCTTTCTCCTAGTGGGCTCAATTTGCTTCCATGAGGAATGTTTCTGTCCTTTCCCTCTTCCAGAAAGCCAGGACACAGGTGGTGGGGGCGGCAGCAGCAGCAGCACAAAATCAGAAGTCAGCAGCTCCAAAGCAAGGAAGGAACGCACTGCCTTCACCAAGGACCAGCTGCGGGAGCTGGAGGCGGAATTTGCACACCACAACTACCTGACGAGGCTCCGGAGATACGAGATTGCGGTGAACCTCGACTTGACGGAAAGACAGGTGAAGCTCCTCTGCTCCAGCGGCCCCTTGAGGCTGGGCAGCCTCCTCTCCAGCTTTGGGCAACAATGCCTGGAGACAATGGTGGAGAGAAAAGGGATAATATTGGGTGAATGTTCATTTGCTACCTGCTCAAGTACACTGATTCATTTACCAAAAAAACAAAAACACCCCCCCCCCACACACAATCACAAGGCCAACTCACCCAACATGACACCCTAATAAATAATAATAATAATAATAATAATAATAATAATAATAATAATAATAATAATAATAAATTTATACTCCGCCCATCTGGCTGGGTTTCCGCAGCCACTCTGGGCAGCTCCCAACAGAATATATAAAAAAGCAACAAAACATCAGACATTAAAAACTTCCCTAAACAGGGCTGCCTTCAGATGTCTTCTAAAAGTCAGATAGTTGTTTATTTCCTTGACATCTGGTGGGAGGGCGTTCCATAGGGCAGGCACCACCACCGAGAAGGCCCTCTGCCTGGTTTCCTGTAACTTGGCTTCTCGCAGTGAGTGAACCGCCAGAAGGCCCTTGGAGCTGGACCTCAGTGTCTGGGCTGAACGATGGGGGTGGAGACGCTCCTTAGGGCTTTAAAGGTCAGCACCAACACTTTGAATTGTGCTCGGAAATGTACTGGGAGCCAATGTTATATGGACCTGTGTTATATGGTCTTGACGGCCACACCTATATAGAATCACAGAGCTGAAAATGGGAATAGGCGGATCTGTGAATTCGAGGTCTCATTTCACCAGCCTTAAACTCATTTCTCCACATTTGCATCTTACTCGGGGGTTCAGTTCCAAGTGTTCCACATATTCACAAAAACGGCATGTACCCAAAGCTTTTGAGCTGCCCCCAAGACTAGTGGGTGAGGGGAAGAGAGGGGATCCTCAGTGCTTCCAAACTCTCTGCCTTGTTTGCATTTACAGTGGTACCTCCGGTTGCAGACGGGATCCGTTCTGGAGGTCCGGTCGGATCCTGAGGTTTCCGCAACCTGAGGACCACTTCGGCGCATGCGCAGACTGCTTCTGCACTTGCACGCACGGTGAAACCCAGTAAAATACTTCTGGGTTTGCTGTGCGCGCATTTCAAAGTTTACAGAACCAGAGTGTTACGTAAACGGAGGTACGACTGTAATTGTCACAATTACAACCAGTCTGTCTTCAACCATGTATGGTTGAAATGGCGCAAGTTAAACAAGTGTAAATTCAACAGCATTTCAGTGCAGATTTCTCTCAATACGAACATTCTTGCAAGCAATTTCCCTTAATGTGATGCATGATTTATATTCACTAATACAATAATACCTTGGTAGTTGAACGGCTTGGATCCCGAACAAATCGGCTCCCAAATGCTGCAGACCCGGAATTGCGAACGTTTTCCGGAAGCCGGATGTCCGACGCGGCTTTCACGGCTTCCGATTGAGTGCAGGAAGCTCCTGCAGCCAATCGGAAGCCGTGCCTTGGTTTTCGAACCTTTTCGGGAGTCGAATGGACTCCTAGAACGGATTAAATTCAAGAACCAAGGTACCACTATACATGCATTCTTATGCATACTTGACCCTAGCAGGTGCATTAATATATATATATATATATATATATATATATATATATATATATATATCCTATATAATAAAGAGCCTGTGTCCGTACGTACCACTTTCCGTGTGTCACAGCAAATCGCAAGTGCGCGTGCGTTCCAGTGACACACGGATTGGATAGTACAGACCAATAGGCGCTCCCCACCCCCACCCCCGGTTTGAGCTGTTTAACTTTACGCACGCTGTCTTTAACGGACATTCGGCGAGCGACCGTTTTGCCAGACAGTCGCTTGCCCCCAAATAACATGCGCCGCCGCCCGCAGACCTGTGCCAGAGACTCCTGCTGCCGCCCACCTGCAGCGGACTTGGAGCGCACAGTGACTGCTGCCTCTGACAAGCGCGTTGGCGGCCGCCGCAGACCTGCCCTGGCCCTCCTTCCCCAACCGCCTCCCCACACCGACCCCGAGCACAACTTCCCCGCGGCGGCTCAGCTCAGCCCAGCGCCGCCCGTCCGATCCATTCTCCTCCTCCCTCCCTCACGGCCCCTCCCTCGCTAACGCAGCCGCCACGGCCGCCAGCACCGAACGCCGGACGGCGGCGACGCGACTCGCCCTCTGCGCCGCAGGCGCAGCGACACCCGCTCGCTCCCTCCCGCGTCTGGAAGGGGCGGCCGCCGACTCGCGGGTGCGGCGGCGGCCGGCGCTCTCGGGCGGAGGTGGGATGCGGGGGCCCCGCCCCCTGCCCGCCTCGCGCTGCCGTAGCTCGCGCCGCACCAGCAGCAGCAGGAGGAGCTGCGCCGCCTGCAGCTGCTCAGGGCCAGAGGCGCCCGAGGAGCCGTCGCCTCTTCCGTCCCCTTCTCGGCCCAGCCGAGGAGGGCGGAGGTGTTTGGCCTGTGGAGCGCCGCCCCGACCAGAAGAGGCAGAGGCAGGCAGGCGGCCGCGCGGAGAGCAGGAGGAGGATCCCACCAGGAGGTGGGTCTCAGTAGGAGGAAAGCGGCGTCCGCGCAAAGGCAAAGCGCGCGGTGCCTCCCTGCGGCCGCTGCTTGCGCGCAAGTAAGAATGGGAAGTCTGGCGAAGAAGAAGCCGCGCCCCCCACCGGGATTACGCCTCCGGTTTCTTCCGGAGGTGTGGGAGGCTCTCGGGCTACGGCTACCTCCCCCGCAGTCCTGCTGGCAACTGCGCGCTGGGCCAGCCGCTCGCCCCCGCCGAAGCCTCCCAGTCCCCCGGCTCCTGCTGCTCCGGCTAGAGCCCGTTTTCTAAACGGGCTTAATATACTAGTATGTATATATATATATATATATATATATATATATATATATATATATTTGCACACGTGGCTAGAGAACCGCATTGCAAAATTCGGAAAGTGCGAATTTGCAAGAGCTGCGTTTTGCATGCAGCAAATACTGGCATACAAGCTCACCTTAAGCTTCTCCCTCTTCTCGCGCAGGTAAAAGTGTGGTTTCAGAACCGCAGGATGAAATGGAAACGTGTGAAAGGTGGGCAGCCGGTGTCACCCCAGGACCACAGCCTGGAAGACATGGACTCGGCTGCTTCTCCAAGCTCAGAGTAGCCCTGTACACAGTGGCTCAGAAGGCCTGGACCAATCTCTTGGCATCATCACAGCCCAGATCGTCTGCTCTCTCCCTAAGACTTTGCAAGAGTTGGCTGAAGAAGGAGCAGTTTCGGAAGAGACCTGGCCTTGCTTTCCCAGGTAGATCTGGGCTCTCTCCTTCCTTCCCTCTTATCTCTGACCGAATTGCATTTTTACAAGCCATCAACAAGGGGAATCAAGGCAGCGGTGGCTTCCCAATCATTCTAACGTTGAAGACGTGACATTGTTAGAGCCATGAAGCTAACATGTACGTTGTGTTCGCGCCCAACGTAGCATCCCTCTCCAGGATCACATTCTGGAAAACAGCAACAAGCCGACGTTTCGAGTTTGCAACAGAAGCAGGCTAGACCTTCTCCCCCTCGCCACCCAGGAGGTCACCGAAGAAAATCTTACAGTCAGTCTCTCAAGCTCCCCGCACTCTGCCCCGATGTAGAAGAAAAAGTGTGCATATAGAATTGCCTTAAAGGTAAAGGACCCCTGACAGTTAAGTCCAGTCGCGAATGACTCTAGGGTTGTGGCGCTCATCTTGCTTTACTGGCCGAGGGAGCAGACAGTTTTTCCAGATCATGTGCCAGCATGACTAAGCCGTTTCTGGAGAAACCAGAGCATCCGTTTACCTTCCCGCCGGGGTGGTACCTATTTATCTACTTGCACTTTGACGTGCTTTCGAACTGCTAGGTTGGCAGGAGCTGGGACCGAACAATGGGAGCTCACCCCGTTGCAGGGATTCGAACCGACGACCTTCCGATCGGCAAGCCCAAGAATCTCAGTGGTTTACACCACAGCGCCACCCGCGTCCCTTTTTATAATTGCCTTAGGCAGTTTCAAATACCACTGCCAAGTGTTATAGATCACCCCTAGTACTATATTATCTTCCGCTATTAAAAGAAATAAAATGATCAGTCCTTGCCAAGGGCTGGACAAGAATCTGCACTCCCAGAATGTGTCGAGAATTGCCACTTTCTTGCCTATGATTAATGGGCTGCTTTGCTGCTTGGAAGTGTGTGCTGTGAATTTGATCCCTGCTGCCCACCGCAAAAACCACTTGAAGAGCTCAGATCTGCCTCCGTAATTACGGGGCAGCTACTTGGTTGTGCGTCAGTTCTGCAGATTTGGGGGAGTTTGCATTTTGATTCCTTCTCTTGGTGGCCCAGGCCTTTCCTGCTTCCAACATAAAACTGACATCTATATACAGGAACTGAGATGACACTGTACTGATAAATTATAAAAAAAGGAGGAATGGGTTTGTTCCTAGGTGTTTGTGGCCTGCTTCTGTTTGTGACATGAGCTGGCCAGTGCGGGGGTCCCTCCAGGCTGGTGTTTTACTGCGGTTGTATTCTGCAACATATTCCTGACATAATGATAGTGCGCTAGAATAATAGAATTGCAAAGCTGGAAGGGGCCCCAAGGGTCATCTAGCCCAACCCCCTGCAAAACCAGAAAGTTTGCGGTGTTAAAAATAGTGGGATTTCAGCAGGAAGCGACTGGATAGGAAGCTGTGTAACTGCCCCAAAACCTTTGCAGGCCTGCACAGTATTGAAAGCGGGATTGTGTGTAACAATAGCATCATGCACACAGATCGTGAGTGCACCGTAAAAAGGATGTCTGGAGGGGTCCCGGATATATTTGTTTTTGTGCAGAGAAACTTGTCATGTCTTTGAATTTGTCATGCCATTTGCAATCCATGCAAGCCGTTTGAGAGGAATGAAGCAACTCATTCTGCAGCATGTCAGTCGTGCATTTGGACTCTGCAGGGATGCTCTGTAATTGCCTTTCGGAAAATTAAAAACTTCTTTTTTGGATGATTAAAGACTAAAGAGACATTGATCCACTGTAAAACACTGAGCCTGATCTACCCCTCGTTGTGTGTTGCACACAAACAGGCCGGATTGTACAGCCTTTGGTTTTCGGGGGGGGGGGCAGATGCCACTAAATATATCTCTGTAGAAATGTGGGGTTTTCCCCTGGATCAGGAGTAGCCAATGGGGAGTCTTCCCAATGTTGCTTGACTCCAACTCCCACCAGCCTCAGTCAGCAGGGGCAATCGTCAGGGGCAATAAGAGCTGTAATTCATGTAAAGGGCACCATGTTGGCTAACCCTGTTTAGGATCACTCCCCACATACTGAGATGATGGGAGGAGTGAACAGACTGAACGCAGCGGCTCATAGCTTGTGCACAGTATTTGCTCTATATCATAGAGTTGGAAGGGACCCTGAGGATCATGTAGTCCAACCCCATTGCAATGCAGGAATATGCAGTTGTCCCACACAGGGATCGAACCTGCAACCTTGGCATTATTGGCACCACTCTCTAACCAACTGAGCTAGCCAGTATGGTTTATTCAGCCAAGGTTCTTAGCCACTCCCCATTTCCCATAGTGGTGAGATGCTCCAGGGCCAGGAACAGCCCTTTCCCTGGAGGAGAGATCACTGGAAACTTAAGGCGTAATATTTGGATTTATCCACAAATACAGAAGCTGAGCAGACAGATACTCAAGCTACAGGTTTCTTTCGGGTCAGGGCCAGGAGTGCATGAACAACAGTCCAAAAGACGTAAATGGGAGTCATCCTAGAGTTTCCTTTTCCATCTCCTTCCCACGTCACCTTCAATGATAATTCTCCTGACCCAGATGCCTTTCTAGTGACCTTAGATAAGCAAGGGCTCTTCCCCCACTGGGTCAACAGAATCACACCTACCAGGACATTCCAGATGGCGAGGGTCAGAGTCTGACATGCCCCATATCATAGAATCATGGAATGGTCTTCTTCTTCTTCTTCTTCTTCTTCTTCTTCTTCTTCTTCTTCTTCTTCTTCTATCACTCATGGCCAAGTAAGATTGTCTTCCATAAACACTGTTTTAACAGTGAGTCCGTAAGTGACCATGGAGGCCAATTCTGGATCCACACGTCCTTCCACAGTGGGGACATTGGTTTCCGGGCGGGAGTTGATCATGGTGAGGGTTTGCCAAGCGTGTCTTCCTCTTAGCACGTTTCTCCCTTGCGTCCTGAGTTCGAGCGTCTTCAAAGCCCATGACACCTTTGGTAAAGGCTGTTCTCCAACTGGAGCGCTCACAGGCCTGTGTTTCCCAGTTGTCGGTGTTTATACTACATTTTTTAAAAGATTTGCCTTGAGAGAGTCTTTAAACCTCTTTTGTTGACCACCAGCATTACACTTTCCATTTTTAAGTTCAGAGTAGAGTAGTTGCTTTGGAAGACGATAATCAGGCAGCAGAGGGACAGACATGCATATCTCTGTGAATTCGTCCCTCTTAAACCCAGTGGCCACCAGCACACCTTGTGGCAGTAAGTTCCCTAGGTTATGTAGTGCCATATATGTATTATGCCTACCCCCGAGCTCCCGAAACAAATGTCGGGATGACAGATATAGGAGGCAAGAAATAATCCGTCATAAATAATAACTGTTCTTTCGGACGCAGCTTTAGTCTTGCCACATAACAGATCGCTTTGTCGCACCGCCACCAGTCTGCTTGTCAGAAGGCTTAAAAATAAAATAAAATAAAACCTAGCTTGCTGGCCACGAGGGACCACTGGAGAGAGCGAAGCAGACCATCTGCAGCTCGCTCTGCTGCCTGCATGGCATCGGAAAACCAGAACTGTCCCTGGTCAACGTCAGCCAGAGGTAGGTCCGTGTTGTGCACGGAATGAGCAGCAGGAAAGTGCTTAGTCGGCAAATAGCATGCGATGACTCATGCAAGCAGAGATGGGGTTGGGAAGCCAATAAGCCCCAAGGGTCAGTGCTAGCTTGACCCAGGAGGAAATTACTTCCTGACCACAGAAGCATGTCAGTCCTGGAGCATGAGCAAAGCAAATGGGTGTGTGTGTGATGTAATGGGGTGAGTGCTTTGTGTGCCACCAAAACCTGTCTCTTGTTGTGGCAGCTGCAGGATGCTGCGGGGGTAGTCAAGGTGGTGCCCTCCATATACTGTGGGACTCCACAGTAAATGCAATGGGTAAAGGTAAAGGGACCCCTGACCATTAGGTCCAGTCGTGTCCGACTCTGGGGTTGCGGCGCTCATCTCACGTTACTGGCCGAGGGAGCCGGCGTACAGCTTCCAGGTCATGTGGCCAGCATGAAAAAGCCGCTTCTGGCGAACCAGAGCAGCACACGGAAACGCCGTTTACCTTCCCGCTGGAGCGGTACCTATTTATCTACTTGCACTTTGACGTGCTTTCGAACTGCTAGGTTGGCAGGAGCTGGGACCGAGCAACAGGAGCTCACCCCGTCGCAGGGATTCGAACCGCTGACCTTCTGATCAGCAAGCCCTAGGCTCTGTGGTTTAACCCAACATATCCCATAAAACACAACATATCCCACCTTTCCCCACAAGGAGCTTAAGGTGGCGTACAAAGAACTGCGGAGTTGGAAAGGGACCCCGAGGGTCATCCAGTCCAACCCCCTGCAATGCAGGAGTTTCAACTAATTCCTGGTGCTCCTCCTGCAATCCCCACAACAACCTTGTGAGGTAGGTCGGGCTGAGAGGCCGTGACTGGCTCAAGGTCACCCAGTGAGCTTCATGGCCGAGTGGAGAGTTGAACCCTGATCTCCCAAGGTCTTTGCCCGACGCTCCAAACACTACACCATACTGGCTCTCAGAGGTACAACATTATCTGGAGGGCACCATGTTGGCAACCTCTGTTCCAAAGGAAAGCGAGGGGGTGGAATGCAAGGGCATAATTTGAGCCAGAGTTCAGCCTCATCTTGTTTTCAGGCTGGGACTGAGCCCTGAGAACTTCGCATTATTGCCAGTTCGACAATTGAAAAGCACGCCTGCGACTCTGCCAATTTTTTCTTCCTTTGGCCAATAGGCAAGAAAATCTCACAGGAAGCCTCCACCCCAGTCTATTATTATTTTGTTTCCTCCATTTGCTTCCAAGCAGGTACACGGTGCCAGCAGGAGGAGAGTCCCAAGGCTGGTTGCGGTTTGAGGTCCATCCCCTCACTTTTGAAAGCACAAGTGAAGTCCTGGGAGCATCGCTTTAGCTGCATCTCTCTGCCTGTGTGAGTTTGAGGGTGGCTTCCTTGGGGATATTCCAGGCCTGCTCCCAGAGTTTTCTTCTTTTAGACTGCTGGAGATGTGCATGCAAAGTTCTGTCCAATTGCTCACTAAAGGACAAATCCTAGCTCTCCCCCACCACCCCAGATTGGAGGGGCTTTATTGTCGCTGATGGATCTGCAGCCTTGCCGTGCCTGGGGTGGAAAGGTGGAAGCCGCAGATGGCACAGAGATCAGCCCACAGAGATCAGTCCATGTGACAGAAGCAGGACCATCTCACGAGTCAATGGATCCTAGGCCAGCTCAACCCTGGACTCAGTAACATTAATAAAAAAAAGAAAAAGAAAAAAAGCCAGTGTTTTGAATGTATTATGAACATTCAGCACCAGGTGGTGCTGGAGAGCAAAAAAAAATTCTTTGCAATTTTCCATAGGTTTTTATTTTGTTTGTTATTAAGATTTGATTTATGACTTATTTATAGTGGGTCCCCGTCCCCCCCCCACGTGTAGATCCACCCCCTGTCTCCAGCGACAGTGTTCTGCCACCTATGGCACAATGATAGTGCCACTCTGCATGTAGCAGCTGGTGGAAGGATGGAAGGACTGGGCGAAGAGACACCTTTACCCAATCCAGTCTCCCTCTGCCCCTAGCTCCTTCCAAGTTGTCATTTGGGTTTGGATTGCTTTGCTGGAAGAAGAAGAAATGTTTCCACCATGCTTTATTCTGGCCAATGAGTAGAATAACAGGCGAGCCCAAGAACCTTAATTTTTTAAATGAATACAATGAAGATACACACACACACACACACACACACACACACACACACACACACACTTGCAATGATTCCCCCACCCTGTCAGGCCCCCTCACAACAACATTTCTGGCGATGGGCCGTCCTGGAAAACAACCCAAGATCACATATTAGGGATAAACAAACCAAAAGAGATTGCAGCTGAGACACCAAGTCCCAGAACTCAACTACAGAATGGCAGGAGTGCCTCTGAACATACACAGAGTGCCTTTCGTCTTCCACCCCACCCTCCATTATCCAGTTAATATAACTAGAACGGTAATGATAATTTTAACATTGGGAAATGAAAGGCAGCCTCTCCTTTTATCATCCTGAATAACTATTGATTTAATTCGAAGTGTTTTATCTTGCCAGATAAACTTTGACAATAACCTTTGCCCTTTTAAAAACCTGATCAGTATTTAATATATGCTGATAGATTTTTTTAAAAGACAATCTCTGTAACATAAGGATTTGCTTTGGCATCGACACCAAACTGCACCACTGAAATATAATAATAATACTAATAATACTAATTATTATTATTATTATTTCCCTATTTTTTCTGTTAAAGAATACCTCTCCCAATAACCATTCATAATTGTTCTTATATACACAATTCAATAATTTTATTAACCCTATCCCCATATTCCATTGGCTTGCTCCTTCTCTTCCGGCAAACCAAGGTATAACAAACTTCTTCTTTTAGCTATTCTTGGTTTGTAGAATTTATTTTTATTCCCAAAATTTTCGGTGGCCTTTTGGCCTTTAACAACAACAGCAGCAATGTACCGCTCTCAATTTAAAAGGCAAAGGAAAATCTGTTTTGAAAGAACTGCTCTGGGGAATAGGGCTAGAGCAGAGTTTGGGATGCCTGAAGTGTCAGCCAGTCAGCAGCTGTGAACTGGAAAATTGTTTCCCCTAAACTTGATCCATATAGGAAATTGTAAATCTGCACTAGCCAAAACAGAGGAGGTGCCATTTGGGGGGGGGGCAGCGGAGAGGGGAATCCCCTTGCCAGACACGTTTCCCCATTTCAGGATAACTTGGAAGTTCTGTGAAACAGGTTAAAAATGTTCTCCCATTCGGAACAAGGGCAGGAATGAGGGCCGACCCAGGACATTTTGGCACCTGAGGTGAAGAAAAAAATGGCGCCCTGGCACCTGAGGTGAAGAACAAAATGGCGCCCTCCTCCCTGCCAGGGAAGAACCAGGGAGTGAGGATCTACATCAGGAACAAGGGGGCGGAATTAAGATCTACATGGGGATCTGCTGCCTCTATGGACCCCAGCACCTGAGGCGGTCACCTCACCTTGCCTCACGGGTGCCCCGGCCCTGACAGAATTATTGACGTCCCTCCGTCAGATTTGACTTTATTGGCATCATCTTGGGCAGCCTTATCTGACTGGCTACATGGTGCCCTGGTGCCCTCACCGTGGCTATGGGGTGTCATGGGCAGGAGCCAAGCGATGTGGGAAAGGCAGCATTTGGGGAAAGGCTTTTCAGATAGCCGTGCGAGGGCCCCTAAACTCTGCTTTTCCCGCTGAAAATACCCCCCTCCCAAATGGCTCAGACCTGGCCCCAGCTGAGCTGAGTATTACTACTAATATGCCCTTCACCATAAGGTCCCAGGATGGGCTACAACAATATAACAATGCAATATTAAAATCAGTTTTAAAACATGCAATCAGAACCATAGTTTGGGTTTTGACATCTCCCTCTCTCAGGTTTCAGTTGGGTATACAGAGAAATGTGTATCTTTATAAAATGGCAATACTTATGACATTTGAAGGATGTCCATATCAATGAAGGGCCTTCGGGACTGAATCTGCCACCCAGACTTCTCATTGGACCTCTCTGGCCAGAGATAAATATAAGAGGACTTCCTTTGTCAGCCAAGACTTGCTTGAGCAACAATGAGCTCTCACATGTATTGCATGTGTGCCTTCTTGCTTTTCAGCCCTGATTTGCCCATGGATCCCAACTGCTTCTTGGTCCTGACATCTGGCTTGCTCCTTGACCTTGCCTCCTAGTTTGTCCTTTAGCCCTGACTTCTGTCTTCTCCTACGGCTTCTGCTTCTTCAGCTCACCTCAGACTGCCCAGCCCTGGTCTCATGGCTGGCCCAATCCATTTTCCTGCCTGAGGAGACAGACAAGATGGCACCCCCCTCATTCCAAGTACAGAACTTCTTCTTCTTCTTCTTCTTCTTCTTCTTCTTCTTCTTCTTCTTCTTCTTCTTCTTCATCTCCTTCTTCTTAATCTTCATCATCTTCTTCTTCATCATCTTCATCTTCTTCTACTACTACTATCACTTGTAGCCAAGTAAGATTGTCTTCCATAAACATGGTTTAAACAGTGAGTTCATAAGTGACTGTGGAGGCCAATTCTGGATCCACATGTCCTTCTACAGTGGGGACATTGGTTTCCGGGTGGGAGTTGATCGTGGCGAGGGTTTGCCAAGCGTCCCTTCCTCTTAGCTTGTTTCTCCCTTTCGTCCTGAGTTCGAGCGTCTTCAAAGCCCATGAAGCCTTTGGTAAAGGCTGTTCTCCAACTGGAGCACTAGCAGGCCTGTGTTTCCCAGCTGTTGGTGTTTATACTACTTTTTTTTAGATTTGCCCTGAAAGAGTCTTTGAACCTCCTTTGTTGACCACCAGCATTACGCTTTCCATTTTTAAGTTCGGAATAGAGTAGTTGCTTTGGAAGACAATAATCAGGCAGCAGAGGGACAGACATGCATATCTCTGTGAATCTGCCTCTCTTAAAACCAGTGGCCACCAGCGCACCTTGTGGCAGTAAGTTCCCTAGGTTATGTAGTGCCATATATGTATTATGCCTACCCCCGAGCTCTCGAAACAAATGTAGGGATGACAGATACAGGAGGAAAGAAATAATCCATTTGAAATAATAACTGCTGGTTCGGATTGTCTTCCATAGAGTAGTTGCTTTGGAAAATGGTAATCAGGCATCCACACAACATGACAGAAGTCCACAGATGTGGCAACAGACTTGACGCAACACCATCACCATCCGACCGCAGACAAATCAGGATGAATGCTCATCAGATAGCCAGTACTATCTGACCTCCACACCAGTGAATGAGGCTGAATGCTCATGAAAGTGGTTGTCTGGGAGCGGTCTGTGTTGGGTGAAAGGCTGGAGGTACTGAGTTTGAGCATAGCTGTCAACCCTCCCCTTTTTTGAGGGAAACTCCCGTATTCCAATGCCGTTTCCCGCTGCTATCCCAGATTGTTGATATCCCTTAAATTTCCCGGATTTCAAAGGAAGCAGCTCCTCTCCCTCCCTGCCGGCCAGGGAGGCTCCTCATCTGCGTTGCTTGGCTGCCAATAAGGAGTCTGAGGCCGACTGGGGGCGGAGCTTGCATGCCTTGTGCAGCCAGACCCTCACGCCCAACCATCCAGACAGCCTGCCTGCTATCTATGCACTCGCTCTTTCGCTCACCTGTTCGCGCGCAGCCTCTGGAGCGCAGGGTGGTAAGGCTACTTGGTGCCATTGCACCGCCCTCGCGGCATCCCTTATTTTCAAATCCGAAAGTTGACAGCTATTAGTTTGAGGAACAAGCAGTCCACCTCTAGTCTAAGACAGCTCCCTAACACAAGAATTTCACACAGAACCAAAGTCTGGCTTGGCAGTGTCCCCCGGCTCAAAATGTAGAGGATGTTTTCAATCAAGGAAGCGAGCTTGGGGGAAGATGCTGGCCTCCAATGGTGGTTTGTAAACCCAAATCTGAAGCAGCTGCTGCTCGGAGGACCCGGAGAAACACAGAGTTTCATCCCCACCCTCCCTCAGGCTCCCGCTGCCGAGATTTCGGAGGGTCTAATCGAAAGAACAGGCCTGGCGCTGTCAGCATTACAAGCTGGTGAAAAGCCTCCGGAATGGATACCTGCCGGCGAGCGCATTTCTCGCCAGTTTCGGAGTCACAAAGGTGTCCAATAAAAACACGACGCTTCCTTCTCCAGGAGGCATTACTTAAGTGGATCTGACGGCATTTCACCGGGGAGCTGAGCCGGTAAGAAACCGAAGGCGGGCGGTTCCGTTTTCCTTCGGTGCGCTTTCGAAACCTGTGACGCATCCCGTGGCAAAGTTTGCTTAATCCACCTGCTGGTTGCTTCTCCTCCTTGCTTTCTCCTTGACCAGGCATGAGGCAAAGTCCTAGATGAAGTTTAACCCGGCTCCACAACAGTCAATGGTCTCCTGCCCCTCGAAATCCCTCTGATTTCTTCCATTCATCCTCCCTCTGGGCCCATAGGGAGGGAGAAGGAAAGCGAGGCGCTAAGGAACACAGTGAGCATGACAGAACATTCCAGAAGCTGCCCGTCCCTCAGATCCCCTCCGCCAAAAATAAAATAAAAAAATGGCTGCTCTTTTTATCCAGCTAAATTTGTTGCCCTTCTGGGATTGGGGAAACGAGTCCCTGCTCACCCAGCATAATATGTCTGGATGAACTACAATCATATGACACAACATTAAATTACTCCTTCCTCTCGGTTTCCTTTCCCTGAGCAGTAATGGATGCCAGAGTACGTCAAGGCAGACAATACTTCTTTTGAGCTAGGGTGGATCTGGGTCCGGAGAGCAAAATTGTTCCAGAAAGGGAGGGGTTGGGGCAGGGGAGAGGAAATTAGGCAATGTTTTTGCAATGCAACCTCAAACCCGCTCCATCTTTTTATTTTTATTTTATTTCTAAAAACCCTGCTAAATGGTGATTGACCGTCCTAGGGAGTTAAGAAGTATTGCAAGACCCACATGCATAGCTGTCAACTTTCAGATTTGAAAATAAGGGATTTTTCCAGACTTTCGGATTTGAAAATAAGGGATGCCGCAAGGGCGGTGCAATGGCACCAAGTAGCCTCGCCACCCTGCACTCCAGTGGCTGCGCGCGAACGGGTGAGCGAAAGAGCGAGCGCATAGACGGCAGGCAGGCTGTCTGTCTGGTTGGGCGTGAGGGTCTGGCTGCACAAGGCATGCAAGCTCCGCCCCCAGTCGGTCTCAGACTCCTTATTGGCAGCCGAGCAACGCAGCTGAGGAGCCCCCCTGGCCGGCAGGGAGGGAGAGGAGCTGCTTCCTTTGAAATCCGGGAAATTTAAGGGATATCAACAATCCGGGATAGCAGCGGGAAAAGGCATTGGAATAAGGGAGTTTCCCGCCAAAAAAGGGAGGGTTGACAGCTATGCCCACATGGCAAGTGATTCAAAGAGGGAGAGTCAAAATGCCACCTCTTGTTTTGGGGAAAAGGTTATTTCAACTCCATTTCCTTTCCAGGGCAGGAGCCCAATGGGGAACTGTGCTTACCCTCCAACATTTCTCCGATCAAATTAGGGACTTCCCATTCCATAAGATGATCATTTTATTCTTTATACCCTGCCCATTTTACTCGGCTGCCCCAGCCACTCTGGGTGGCTTCCAACATGTATAAAAACATAACAAAACATTTAAAAACTTCCCTATACAGGGCTGCCTTCAGATGTCTTCTAAAGGTTGTATTGTTACTTATCTCCTTGGCTCGGGGGGTCGCATAACTCCACACCCTCCAACATTTCTCTGATGAAAACAGGGACGTTCTAAGGAAAAGCGGGACATTCCGGGATCAAATCAGAAACTGGGACGGCTTCTCTAAATCCGGGACTGTCCCTGGAAAATAGGGATACTCGGCGGGTCTGAGCATGTGATCCAAAGATTTCCCTTCTTTGCTTTTTTCTGTCCCAACCTCTGGATTTTCCATTAGGGTTGCGTCTGGGGTGGCCAAGTGGCACACTATACAGAGGACGTTCCTCTATTTGCAGTATGCAGTTTGAAGAACTGTACAGCCACACAATGGTAAGACAGACGCTTTGAAATGGCCCGTCAAAGGATCAGTTTCTGGACATCAGGCTGAGCAGTCACAGGTAAAACAAAAAAGTTAAAGGACCCCTGGATGGTTAAGTCCAGTCAAAGGCGACTATGGGGTTGCGGCGCTCATCCCGCTTCAGACTGAGGGTGTCAGCATTTGTCCACAGACAGCTTTCCGGATCGTGTGACCAGCATGACTAAGCCGCTTCTGGCGCATTTGCAAGGCACAGGAGCGCCACTTAAAGCAGAGCAGCCTGTCTCTTCAGCCAGCCCGTTCGCGCCGCTCATCGTATTGCTGCCGCCGCCAGCCCCTGCCGCTCACAAGGCACAAATAAGCAGCCACCAGGGCTCGTCCGGTGCTGCGGAGAAGGGAGGGGAGAGTCGTGGGTCCCCCCCCCCCAATATATAGTCTGGCCCCCCACAAGTTCTGAGGGACAGTGGACCGGCCTGCTGCAGAAAAAGTTTGCTGACCCCTACCTTAGGGCTCCTGCTCCTGCCCACCTAGCAGTTCGAAAGCACGTCAAAGTGCAAGTAGATAAATAGGTACGGCTCTGGCGGGAAGGTAAACGGCGTTTCCGTGCACTGCTCTGGTTCACCAGAAGTGGCTTAGTCATGCTGGCCACATGACCCGGAAGCTGTACGCCGGCTCCCTCGGCCACTAAAGCGAGATGAGTGCCGCAACCCCAGAGTCGGTCACAACTGGACCTAATGGTCAGGGGTCCCTTTACCTTTACCTTAGGGCAAAGTGCAGATGAAAACAAAGACTTTGGTGGTGGTGGTGGGAAATAGCACGCAAATCTGCACCATATTAGAAGTTGCTTGCAGAAATGCGCACATTAGTCAAAACTGCATGTGTATCAGGAGAAATTTGCACCAAAACGCTGAATAACTTTCTCGATGAGCAACCACACACACACACACACACACACACACACACACACACAAATTGCTGCAGAAATGTGGAGAATTGAATTTAAGACTAGGAAAAACCAGAGGCCAAGAGACGTGAAATGGGCAAATCCTTCTACGCCTAAGTTGCACGGTGTTTGCCGGTTCTGCGTCAGCCCGTTCTGAAGTGGCACTTGGTGTCCAATTCTGAACTGTAGTTCCTTTTCCATTCAGCTTCAGATTGTTTAGTCTTGCTCAATGGATCTGGCACCCACAGGGCAGCTGCGACTCAAAACACATTCGCGGCAACACCCACTATCCCAGTAGGCGGCCAGCGGGCGTCGTCGTGCTTTCCTGCCTCTGCACTAGAATCAAGATAACACCATCCCAGTTCCAAGAACGCTGCTGGGATTCGAACCAGGGACGTTCAGTTCCCTGTGCAGCTACCCCTTGTGGTGAGCTACCGGAACTGCAGCATGGAGCACCTTCCTGGGCGGCAATGTGTTCTTGGCTGAGTCTGGACTGGCCTTGCCCACCCAAGTGGACCGCTGGTCCCTCACCTAGACAGAAAGATTCTTTCAGGGCTTCCTGTTTGTCCTGGGGCTTTGTCTGGCAAACAATGGTTCTCCTGGCTCTTCGGCATGTTTGGGTTATGTTCAGACTCCTGGTTTTTGTTCCTTGGCTCCGACTCCTCACTGTGTCCCCTGAGCGTTCTCAACACAAATCCTGGCTTCTGCATCCCAGCTGCTGGGTCTCTTCTAACAGCAGCCCAGACAGCTAAGCCCTGGTTGATATTTAGCTTCCATAAACACCTGGAGAAGAGAACAGAGGGCCAAACAAAACGTTATGATAAGTTTTTGCTTTTTAATATGTTGCAGGAATTTATGTAAAGGTTGGGGGAGGGGTTGCCTCTCCAGCAGATATCACACACACACACACCCCAACTACCAAAATCAACACAATCACTTCGGCAAATGTCCCCACAGAACACTTCATCACAGTTTTTCCTATCTCTGTTCAAAGGTCCGTATAGTGAAAGCTATGGTTTTCCCAGTACAGTATTGATGTATGGAAGTGAGAGCTGGACCATAAAGGTGGCTGATCGCCAAAGAATTGATGCTTTTGAATTATGGTGCTGGAGGAGACTCTTGAGAGTCCCATGGACTGCAAGAAGATCAAACCTATCCATTCTGAAGGAAATCGGCCCTGAGTGTTCACTGGAAGGACAGATCCTGAAGCTGAGGCTCCAATACTTTGGCCACCTCATGAGAAGAGAAGACTCCCTGGAAAAGACCCTGATGTTGGGAAAGATGGAGGGCACAAGGAGAAGGGGACGACAGAGGACGATATGGTTGGACAGTGTTCTTGAAGCTACTAACATGAGTTTGACCAAACCGTGGGAGGCAGTGGAAGACAGGAGTGCCTGGCGTGCTCTGGTCCACGGGTCATGAAGAGTCGGACACGACTAAACGACTAAACAACAAAAACATTCAAAAGGCCTCTGCTGCACATTACCAAATGCAACAATTCACTAATAAATGTATCTACGTACAGTGGTACCTCTGGTTAAGTACCTAATTCGTTCCGGAGGTCCGTTCTTAACCTGAAACTGTTCTTAACCTGAAGCACCACTTTGGCTAATGGGGCCTCCCGCTGCCGCTGCGCCGCCAGAGCACAATTTCTGTTCTTATCCTGAAGCAAAGTTCTTAACCTGAAGCATTATTTCTGGGTTAGCGGAGTTCTTAACCTGAAGCCTATGTAACTTGAAGTGTATGTAACCTGAGGTACCACTGTACCTGCCCAGAAATATTTGGATGCTGAGCAGGATATAAACAGCCTAAGTAAATAAATCATGCATCTTGCACAAAATCCCACCGCTTCCTTCAACCTGCCTGGAGAGAGAACTTGTTTTAGAAATTACAGCCTCTCTTCCCGAAGTCACTGGAAAGACCAGACTCCCCCTTTCCCCCTCCCCTCCCCTTAGATATGAATCTGTCTTATCATATGACTGTCAAAGGCTAATGTTTGGTTAAGAGGGGCAAAGGTTAACGTGCAACAGGTGCTCACATATTTCTAGGGAGAACCGATCTGCTCAAAGCGTGCAAGGCTCAAAATCCAGGGAAAATATTAGTTCTTCACTTGAAAGAGGGGAAGCCGCCGCCACAATTGGGAGAGGGGGTGCCCAGCAGAAAGACGGCTCACGTGATCTCTCATGGCATGGGTCCCCTTCGGTCCCTTCTCGTAGAGAGCTTTTTAGAAACATTTTGGGAGTTCTTTTCAAGCATGCCTATATTACAGACATGTGTGGTGTAGGCAAAGCCACATTCTTGCATCGGCAAATCTGCTTGGGTGACTTACCGGTACATGCTGCCGGTTATGGCCAGTGCTGGATTTATGTATAAGCTAAACAAGCTATAGATTAGGCCCCCAATCTCTTGGGGGACCCCCAAAAAATTAAAGGAAAAAAAAAACCCTGGATGCACATTTCCAAAATATAAGATAAAAAGCAAATGAAATAAAACCTACATACAGCAACAGTGCTTTGTGTTGTGAAGTCTCCTATGATGTGAGTAATGGGCCCAGCCTGCTAGCCTGCTCCCTAAAATATCACTGGTTTGCTCCTTTCTATGTATAGGGTGCCTACATTCTGCATGGACTGGTTGCATGGCAACATGTGCAAATGGCTTGAGAAGAAGAAGAAGAAGAGTTTGGATTTGATACCCCGCTTTATCACTACCCGAAGGAGTCTCAAAGCGGCTAACATTCTCCTTTCCCTTCCTCCCCCACAACAAACACTCTGTGAGGTGAGTGGGGCTGAGAGACTTCAAAGAAGTGTGACTAGCCCAAGGTCACCCAGCAGCTGCATGTGGAGGAGCGGAGATGCGAACCCGGTTCACCAGATTACGAGTCTACCGCTCTTCACCACTACACCACACTGGCTCTCTGAGATACCTACCGTATTAGGTCCATAAATTACCATATAGCACATACTCAACACAGAAAACAGAGACAATTTGTTGTTGACAAAGGACAGCTGGACATATAAAGGGCCCCCATTACCTTCAGTAGCTTAGGGCCTCATCAAACCTAAATCCAGCCCTGGTTATGACGGCTCTCCAAGATTCACCCGACACAACTGCATGACCACATCATGCTCTCTCTTTCTGAGTTGAAACAGATGCTTTGCTCTGGGACACTGTACAAGCCCACCTGCCTGTTAAGCTCCATGGCAGAAACTCTGCTCCATATCATTTTATGGAGAGGAGTCATCTGGTAGGTTCCCCAACCTGGTGCCCGCTAGATCAAACAACAACTCCCATCAGCCACAGCTAGCGTGGCCGGGTTGGAGGAGAGATTTCTTTGTTATAGCTTCTCCCCCACACCATACATTTAAAGCTTCCCCCTGAAGAATGCTGGGAACTGTAATTCATCCTTGGCAGAGCCAGATACCCCTTGCACCCTTAACAAACTGGTCTTGGCAGACAGGTGGGCTCACACAGTACCACAGGACCATAGCTGTCAACCCTCCCTTTTTTGCGGGAAACTCCCTTATTCCAATGCCGTTTCCCGCTGCTATCCTGGATTGTTGATATCCCTTAAATTTCCCGGATTTCAAAGGAAGCAGCTCCTCTCCCTCCCTGCCGGCCAGGGAGGCGCCTCAGCTGCGTTGCTTGGCTCCCAATAAGGAGTCTGAGACGGACTGGGGGCGGACCTTGCATGCCTTGTGCAGCCAGACCCTCACGCCCAACCAGACAGACAGCCTGCCTGCCGTCTATGCGCTCGCTCTTTCGCTCACCCATTCGCGCGCAGCCTCTGGAGCGCAGGGTGGCGAGGCTACTTGGTGCCATTGCACCGCCCTCACGGCATCCCTTATTTTCAAATCCGAAAGTTTTTGGGAAATCCCTTATTTTCAAATCCGAAAGTTGACAGCTATGCCCTTGCACCCTTAACAAACTGGTCTTGGCAGACAGTTGGGCTCACACAGTACCACAGGACTACCACCTGAGTTCCCTCGAGGGGCAGTCTGGCCGTGCCGTGCCCACAATGCAGTCCCGCTGGTGCCAAAGGTATTGCGGTATGGAAATCTGTTGAGAAACCCACAGAGAGAAGCAGCAGCAGCAGGGAAAAATTCTCCAGATCATCTGCCAAGGCAGCTAAAGTTGCTGCTATCCCATAACCAGGCCGGAATCTTGAAGAGCCATAGCCCGGTGGCAGACCCGCCAACATTTCTCCAATGAAAATAGGGACATGCTATTTAATAATAGTAATAGTAATATGTATACCCCCACCCTTTTTTATTTATTTTTAATTCTTCCGGTCATTTTTGCCATTTTTTTATTTTTTATTTTTTTCCTCCCTTCCCAGCCCCCCTTCCCAACCCATATCCATTGGAAGGGATCAAACAATTGTCCTCAGCCACGGGCATAACGTCTTTAATTTCCAGCGAATGTCTTTTGTTCCAGTAGTTTTGTTCCAGCGGTTCCCTCCCTGTGAGAAGTGAAGTTACAGGGAACCAGGCAGAAGGCCTTCTCGGTGGCGCCCACCCTGTGGAACGCCCTCCCAACAGATGTCAAGGAGATAAGGAACTACTTGACTTTTAGAAGACATCTGAAGGCAGCTCTGTTTAGGGAAGTTTGATGTTTTATCATGTTTTTAATAATCTGTTGTAAGCCGCCCAGAGTGGCTGGGGAAAAATCAGCCAGATGGGTGGGGTATAAATTAATAATAATAATAATAATAATAATAATAATAATAATAATAATAATTCTAGGAACCGGAGACTCTCTGGCTAGGGCCCCTTCACTAAATCTGGGGCAGTTGGATGCGAAGAAGGGGTTCGGTACTGAAGCAAGGACACAGATTCATACTTTTTACTTTCTGCCACGTGTCTGTGGATGCTCCCAGAGCCCTCGCAAAACAGGAAACGTATGCCCAGAGGTACAGTGTGCTTTCTGAGGCCTGGTTTTAGCCGAATGAGCTCACCTGAGACCTCCAAGTGCCCTTATTTTAAATCCGATACGCCGGGGGGGTTAGCAGTCAAAGATCTTGCCCATCTAGACTACCGGTGGAATTTCCCACTACTCTCCAAAGGCATTGCGGCGTTTAAGGAGAGAGCCCCTCTGGGTCTCCTTTTCCTTTCTCCCCCCTGTCTGTGCCGGTGGCTAATATGACATTGCCTCAACCACTAAATCATGCCGGGACTTGACTCCTCGCACCAGAGGGGTGTACGTGTGTGTGGAAGATAAGACCCTCCTCGAGAAAGAGGAGACGTTTTCCTCTGCTAGCCAGGCATCCCACACAGGCCAAGGTCTCCGCAGCTCTGCCGAAGAGTCAGGAAATGCCTTTCCTCTTCCTCCATTTTCACAATTTCGGCACTGGAGGGGCTTCTGTCTGACTGGGGCTTGCCGGGGACCCTGGGAAGGCTTCCCCTCTCCCACTTCTTCAAACATCCAACCCCCCCCCCCTCGGACAACCGCTTTTGGGGCGGCATGTCTGAATCACGGCGAAGCTGTTCGCGGTATCTATTGCAAGGCTGAGCGCAGGCAGGTGCAAGCTAAGCCGTGCGGTTTCCTCTCCTCAGGCGCGTGGTTTTAATTCTGAGGTAAAAGGGAACAGCTCTGAGTCAGCTTTGGGCCTCCTCCTCCTTCTCCTCCCCCCAACTCTCTCTCTCTCTCTCTCTCTCTCTCTCTCATTCTCTCTCCACAACAGCCAACGATCGTTTCATTTCTCTGGGCCTGCCATTTCTCCGAGAGGCAATGCGGCGCAGTGGTTAGAGCGTCAGACTAGGAACATGTTAAGTGGGTTATGATACACTGGGCAAAGGACTTGGGACATAATATTCAGGTGGCAGACTGGGAAAGGTTATGGAAATCAGATTTGAAATTCACGGCATGTTGTACATTGAAAGAAGACTATATGAAAATGATGTACCAGTGGCATTTGACTCCTACTAAGTTAGCAAAAATGTATAGGACAAGTTCAAATATCTGCTGGAAATGTAAAGAAGAAGAAGGTACCATTTATAATATCCCTAATAATGGTGTTGCTCCAAGTAAAGTCCCACCCCGCTACATTTTCCCCTATTAGACATCACTCCTGCGTTGGTTAATCTGAGTTTTCTGCCTCTGAGCTCTCTGTTCTACTACCCTCAATGGCCGTCTGGTCCTGGGAGAGGGACACTGAGTCTGTCCCTGGTGCTTCTTCTGCCTGCTGCTGTTCCTCCTCCAATATTTCCCAGCTCCCCTCTGCAGCCTCTGAACTATGCCCTTCTGCAAACCACTGTTCTAAATCTATACTGTACTGTCCTCCTGATCTCGGGAAGGTTCAGCAGAAGGGGAGTGTTGAATAGTGGGTGGACATAGTAGACGACACAGTGATTTTCAAGCAGCTCTCTTTATTCTCAGGCTGGAACAGAACCCTGTTGTGAAGGGCCCTTCTGGCCACCCCCTCCACACCCAGTTGAGCACCCGTTTGATGGTGAGGTCCTGAGCAGATGCGGAGGCCACATCAGCAGCTGACACTGGTGCTGCTGGGAGGTCCTCAATCAGGAGGAGCGATGAAGCAGGAGCTGGGTCCTCCACAAGCGCTGGAAGAGGGCAACGACTGAGGGCGTCGGCGTGGCCCAGCAATTTTCCAGGGCGATGGACAAGTTGGTAGCTGTAGGCTGCCAGAAAAACAGTCCAACGCAGCATGCATGGTGAGAGGACCGGTGGAGGTGGTCTGTCACCGGCGAGGAGGCCCAGGAGTGGCTTGTGGTCAGTGATGAGGTCGAAGGTTCTTCCATAGAGGTATTCGTGGAACCTCTTCACTCCAGCCACAAGTGCCAGTGCCTCCTTGTCGAGCTGGCTGTAATTCCGTTCGGCCGGAGACAGCGTCCGGGAGAAGTAGGCGAGCGGTGCTTCCCTTCCGTCAGGAAACCGGTGACTGAGGACAGCGCCGATGCCAAAGGCTGGAGGGAGGCACGATGCTCACATTGCATGACGCCGGCCCTCCCATCACCCTCGCAAGCTGGCGCCTCTGGCCCTAACTGTTCCCTTGCAGAAAATTTCATTGCATGCCACTGTACACCACCTTAACCTCCTTGGAGATAGAAATGCAGCAAACAAACAAACAAACAAACATGTAACATTCCCCCGAACTCTCCATCTCACTGGACTGTGCTCCTCTAGACTGAGCATTGGTCCTGGTTTTCTTGCCCAACATTTACACAAAGGTCAGACTGCGACCGCATGCACACCATCCCGTAAAGCTCACCCTCAAAGAATCTTGGGAACTGTAGTTTACCACCCCACACAGAGCTACAATTCCCAGAACCCTTGACAAACTGCAGTGCTGAGTTTTCTTTGGGCAGGGGGAGATGGGATTTAAATGTGTGTACCCACACAGCCGTGCTGAGCATTCATTCTGATTTCTTTGCTGGGTGGTGATACATCTTCCTGTTCATTCATTCATTCATTCCTCCCACACTTCTCACCATGTTTCCCCATCACTTTCCTAGCTGCAAAAAGTCAGTCTTATCTGTTTTGAAAAACTGGAGGGCTGACATTCTTCTTTAGCTAATTTGTATGGTTTTAAAAGGGGGCTTTATTAAGAAGACAATGTTGGATGGAAAATCGAGAGAAACTAGCCAACTGTATATAGAAACTAGCCTACTGTGTACAAAGGTTAAAAATAACCTTTGTTGCTCCGCCTACCTTTGCCTCTGGCCTCGCCCACCACTTCCATGTGGCCCTTGAAAAGTCACCTAAAAGGGAATGTGGCCCTCAGATTGAAAAAGGTGATGTTTCAAGGCATCACTGAAACAAATGAATAAATGAATTTCAAATGGAACAAATGGAAAGCTCCCCCCCCCCCGGCAAGCAATTCTGCAATGCTGCCAGATTTGTGCAGAAACCGTAGCCCAGAAGCAGTTTTTTTCTTTTTTACCAGGTCACCTATTCCTGCATTTAAAACGGGGCCTAAGGCCTCTCTGACATTAGGGACCTCTATTATTCACACGTGGAAAATAGCAGCTGCAAGGAAACAAATGTGTGGGAGGCTCTAAAAGCCGCAGCTTGGATAGAGACCCTGGGCTCTAAGGCTGCTCCTTCTCCAGAGGTTCACGGAGCTGATTGTTGCTTTGCCATCTCTTACAAACGCCAGGAAAAAAAGAGGGAGAGAGAGAGGATGTAAAAGCAGCACTTGGAAAACAATGCAGGTTTATAACATTGGATTTGGACGCAGACGGAATCCAGGAAATTGGCAAAAGAATCACTTTCCTGGCCTGGGACAGGCATCATTATAGGGAGCAAAATTAGTTCGTTTTCCTCCCAGTAAGAGAAATGAGCCAGGAAGAAGGAGGATGTTGCTGCAAAGTACCTGCATTTCTAGTATTCTAAAGAGGGAACGGGGAATCTGTCAATTTCGATTTCCCTCTGCTTCTCATTTTCCTAATCTTAAATTCAGTTTGCTACATTTCCCCATCCGTTTGCTATATTTTAAAGTCCTTGTGCAAAGCCACCAGCATTTCCATGTGAATTTTTTTCCTAATAGACACATTTTTTTTTTGCATGCAAATACGCCCAATTTTTGTATGCTACGTTCCTTAAGAGTTGCAATTTTTATGCACACCTTAAGGGTTGGAGAACAGCACCACAAAATCCTGAAGATCCATTTCCAGGCTTAGACAGCCAAGGCATGACACGTGTTCCAAGTGACTAGAACAGCTGGCTGCCCATTTGTCCCCATTGTCATCTACAAATGCCAGACTGTATGAAAGCCCATTGCGTATTTTGGTTGGCTCACAGTTGTCAAAACCCCCGGTGCTGAAACGTGGGCTGGAATTCTTATTTTTTCAGTGAAAACTGGAGGAGCAACATGTGTTGCGCATTGGTTTTGTGGACATTTTAAAAGCGTAGGTCACCGTCAACCTGCATGACTCAAGCAAGTGAGCAAAGCCAACTGCCACAAGAGAATGAAGGGGCAGGAGGAAACTGCAGGAACGTTGTGTTTAATGGAACATAGGAAGGTGCCTTATTGTCGTGAATTGGCTGGATATAGAAGAATGGTGGGAGGAACCAGCTGGGGAACCCCCAAGGGAAGAAGGCTCAGAGCCCAAGGAGTGGTGGTGGGACAACGATGGGTGGTCACAGGGAGAATAATAATAATATAATAATAATTTATTTTTTTATACCGTGCCCATCTGGCTGGGTTTCCCCAGCCACTCTGGGCGGCTTTCAACAGAACATAAAAATACAATAATCTATTAAACATTAAAAGCCTCCCTAAACAGGGCTGCCTTCAGATGTCTTCTAAAGGTCTGGTAGTTGTTGTTCTCTTTGACCTCTGAAGGGAGGGCGTTCCACAGGGCGGGTGCCACTACCGAGAAGGCCCTCTGCCTGGTTCCCTGTAACTTGGCTTCTCGTAGTGAGGGAACCGCCAGAAGACCCTCGGCGCTGGATCTCAGTGTCCGGGCTGAACGATGGGGATGGAGACGCTCCTTCAGGTATACTGGACCGAAGCCATTTAGGGCTTTAAAGGTCAGCACCAACACTTTGAATTGTGCTCGGAAACGTACTGGGAGCCAGTGTAGGTCTTTCAAGACCGGTGTTATGTGGTCTCGGCAGCCGCTCCCAGTCACCAGTCTAGCTGCCGCATTCTGGATTAATTGCAGTTTCCGGGTCACCTTCAAAGGTCGCCCCACGTAGAGCGCATTGCAGTAGTCCAAGCGGGAGATAACCAGAGCATGCATCACTCTGGCGAGACAGTCTGCGGGCAGGTAGGGTCTCAGCCAGCGTACCAGATGGAGCTGGTAGACAGCCGCCCTGGACACAGAATGGACCTGCTCCTCCATGGACAGCTGTGAGTCCAGAATGACTCCCAGGCTGTGCACCTGGTCCTTCAGGGGCACAGTTACCCCATTCAGGACCAGGGAGTCCTCCACACCTGCCCGCCTCCTGTCCCCCAAAAACACTACTTCTGTCTTGTCAGGATTCAACCTCTATCTGTTAACCGCCATCCATCCTCCAACCGCCTCCAGACACTCACACAGGACCTTCACTGCCTTCACTGGAGAAGACTGGAAAGAGGAGGAGTGGGAAGCTGAAGAGGTAACAGGGTTTAGTGAGCGGGGAGAATCTGTGGCAGACAGAAGTCCAGCATCAGAGGCAGAAGCTGAAGCAGGAGAGATGGGTGTGTGTGTGGCCTAAGAGGCAGAGAAGTCTGGCTGGTGAAGAGTCACAAGTGTCTCCCCTTCCTGCTGCAACAAGCTTCCCTCTTCTCTGGTCTCCCAGAACCAGGAGAGGCATGAAAAGGGCGGAGGGGAAGTTAGCTTCATGCGGGCGCAATCTCAGATTGCTTGGGAAGGGCCCAGAAGATGAGGAGACTTAGGCAGCGGTGGGGAAAGGAGATTCCGACTAAACATACGGAAAAACTTTCCGACAATAAGAGCTGTTCGACAGTGGAGCGATCTCCCTCGGGAGGTTGTGGACTCTCCTTCCTTGGAGGTATTTAAGCAGAGGTTGGATGGCCATCTGTTATGGGTGCTTTAGCTGAGATTCCTGCGTTGCAGGGGGTTGGGCCAGATGACCCTTGGGGTCCCTTCCAGCTCTACAATTCTATGATTCTACGACCTTCAGTCTCCACAACCTTCAGACTTACCAGAGAAGAGCGGCTGTGGTCATTGGGCCTGGCACAACCGAGCAGATTCTGTTTCTTCCAGTAAAGAGTTAACTTCATGTAATCCAAGTGCTTTATTGCTGGCTCGCTCACGACACTTATACAGGATCAGAGCACTGGTCCATCCAGCTCAGTACTGTCAACACTCGCGGGATTTCAAGCTGGGGATTGTTCCCAGAATTACCTGGAGATGCTGAGGACTGAACTTGAGACCTCCTACATGCGAGGCCAAAGCTCTACGACTCAGCTACGGCCTCTCCTCCTAAATCGTGTGTGTATAGTTCCTTTGTGGCCCTAAAGGTATATCAAGCGCCAAGCTGGAAGGTGTCCACAGCTGCTAAGTGTGCTGACGGCTGCTTCAAATTTGGTGTTATCAAGGATTGTGCATGCAAGACGCCTCTGTGAGCCAAGTGGAAGATCCCCCCTGTGCACACGCAAAAGCCTTTTCGGTGGTCCTTGGGCAGCTGAAGGAGGCCTTGCCCAGCCATCCCGAATACAGCATCAACCTCTCCCCAGAGCTGCACAGCCCCATCTTTCCTGTTGAATTCCAGATGGATGACATTTTCCTGGCTGCTGGAATCTGCTCCTGGCAGCTGCAGCTGCAGCAGTAGCAAACACTTCTTCCTCTGAATCACAGTAAATCAGGGTTTGAGGTTTCATCGACTGAAACCTACAAGCAAAAAGACTCTCTGGGCAGGAGCTGCTTTTCTGTTTTAAGGGGGGGGGGAGGAGTTGGCATTCGCCAAATGGAGACCATGACTTCATCCCTAAGTAAGCCAATCTGGAAACCCCCTAAGTCCCTTTGTTTGCTGGGAACAGGCCAGCCTCTGGGTCGGGACCATCAATGGATGCTCTGCTGTTGCATGACAGGGGTCAGAAACCTTTTTCAGCCATGGGCCGGTCCACCATCCCTCAGACCTTGGGGGGGGGCGGACTATATTTTGAAGGGGGGGGATGAACGAATTCCTATGCCCCACAAATAACCCAGATGCATTTTAAATAAAAGCACACATTCTACTCATGTAAAAACACGCTGATTCCCGGACTGTCCGCGGGCCGGATTCAGAAGGTGATTGGGCCGCATCCGGCCCACGGGCCTTAGGTTGCCTACCCCTGGTATAGCCCTTTGCCTTCTACATAAACCAAGGTTCAAGGGCAGAAGAAGAGCCTGGATCAGGCCCATCTCATGCAGCACACTGTTCCCACAGAGGCCGAACAGTTGGGGGAACCAGGAACCAGGATTTGAGCGCAAGAGCACTCTCCCTTCCTGTTATTTCCAGCGGGCGGCGTTCCGAAACATTGCAGCCTCCAACTCGCATACACCTCCTAGTGTCCTGATTTGGCTCAGCTGAGAAAGCCCAAGATCCACTGCACCCAAAACCTATCCCGGTGGGTCTTGGGTTCGAATTACGCTGCTGGGCAATATAAAAATTAGTAAAGCTGCAAAAAGTGAAAGCTTAGGCTTTTCCAGAGGTTTGGAGCAAAGGGACTCTTCCTTTCCTTTTTTTTAAATAAATCCCAAGCTGCAGCCTGCGACCCAAGAGACCTTCCTTGCCTCCCAGGCCTGCTGCTGTTGCTGCTGAGTTCATCTGGTCTCTTTTCATAACTGCATCCACCCGCTGCCCCAGCTCAGCAGGCAGCTTGGCCTGTTTATCCAGCTGCTAGCAGCGGCGGTGCCCTGGGGTCATCAATCATGTAGGTTTTGCTCTCAAGGGAACCGGTGTGTGTGTGTGTGTGTGTGTGTGTGGAAACTGTGGGCAGGGAAGGTTTAAACACAGCCCTGGTTTACACATCAGCCCAGCATCTAAGAAACACCCCCCTGGCAAATTCAGGCTGCACAATTAAAGGCGATTTGGAGCTCTTGCACAACAAACTTGCTCCCCCCCCCACCAAATTGGACTTTTTGCAGTAAGGAAAGTGATGGGGGGGGGAACACGCTGGGAAAGTGAGGGCTAGCACTTGCTTGACGTAACGTTAGTCACCCTGCCAACCAAATAAGAATGAAGGTTCAATAAATAGCTGTCGTCATTTAACCTCCCTGCAAATCAAAAGCGCAAGCAAATGAGGAGGAACGCTCAATAAGCAGGTGGTCTGGAAACAACCGGGAATTCATTTGGCAAAATCTTCTTTGGTTTCTATACTTAATTTGGTTGTTCCTCTTTTTGTACTTCTGAGGGTGTTCCTATTTCCTGCTGCTGTTTTGAATTGCTTTACATTTTGTTAATTATAGGGTTTATCTAATGCAGGCACGTCCAACAGGTAGATCGTGATCTACTGGTAGATCACTGGGTGTTCCTGGTAGATCTCTGGCCCCTCGGTGATCTACTCCCCCCCCAAAAAAAGCTCAATAACTTTAGCTTCCCCCAAAAAGCTCAACAACGTTGGCTTCCTAAAAAAAACTCTACAATGTTGGCTTCCCCAAGAAAGCTCAAGAATTTTGCCTTTCCTAAAAAAGCTCAGCAACTTTTGCTTCCTAGCAAAAAAAAAGTGGGCCATCAGATTAAGTTCCACTATCGGACTGGGAATTCAGGACCCTCAACTGTGTTTTATATAATCAGCTTTTGATTTTGTTCTGTGTATATCGCAATGCTCATTCAGTTCCATTCATTCATATATTCAGTTCCATTCATTCATATATTCAGTTCCATTCATTCATTTGCTCCCTAAAAAAAAGCTCAGCCACCTTGGCTTCCCCAAAAAAGCTCAACAACTTTGATCCATTCAATGGCAATGGGTAGATCACTGCCAGTTTTTTTTACACTGTGAGTAGATCACAGGCTATTGGGAGTTGGACGCCCCTGATCTAATGAAATGGAGTCTGCTGTATTGTGTTTATCTTTTAATCTTGCTGGTGGTCTTAGATGGTTTGTGCTAGAAAGGGAGGGAGGAAATATTGGAAATAAATCAATATAAATCCTCACAGCCAAGGGTGCTGGCTCCTGGGGGCCGATACTCTTTGGGCCCCCTCAATCTTTTTTTGTTTGTTTAATTTTTGCCCCCAATGTTCAGTGGGCCCTGTGCGCGACGTCAGACATCGTGTGTCATTTCACACATGTCAGGATGCCATAGCAATCCTCAATCCTCTGGAGAAGCTGGTGTGTCTGCTCATGGTACCCCTGAGAGAGAGAGGTTTGAAATTATCCGTTTTACAAATGGAGAACGGAGGCTGAGGCAGCAACTTATGAGGGACCACACAGTGTGAGTGCAGAGCAGATGTGGGCCATAAACCCAGACTCTGGGTTGTCATGACCTTCCAAATCTAATACATCTGCATTTTTTAACAGTATCCAATCCCGAAGCCAGCATAGGCAGGACGCTTCATAATATAACTTCACATCTGGCAGGGAGAAGCCACCTCTTTCTTTAGAATCTATCAGTAACTTATATTTCATTCTTGGCTTTCCCCCCTGCCAGATACATTTAGATATTGTTTTTTGCCATTCTTTAAAGTGTCCTGCCTCACGGATCATGGGTACTGATTGAAACAAAAATAGCATTCTTGGTAGTACGTTCATTTTTATAGCCGATATCCTTCCCCAAAATGCTAAATTCATCCTTCCCCACACTCCTAGGTTTTTCTTTATTTCTTTATTTATATTTTTTTGCAGTTAACCATACCCCTAGGTATTTGAACACCACCTGTCTCAGTCCTCTCCTGGGTTGGATGATCTGTTGGCAGGAATTTTGGGGTCTGAACAGCCCTTGAATCACAGTAAGCCTGCGACTTATACAGAGGCTACATTCCGGATATTACACCTAAAGCCAAAATCGTTCAACAGCGGGTGAGATTGCCAGTCTCCCCCCCTCCCCGGACAAAATTGCCAAAAAAGCTGAATGTGCATAAGTTAAATGTGCTCTAATTCCTTACCTATCTGTCTCCCTGTCTGCTTCCTGTTACTTCTGATGCTGCCACCTCATGGCGACATAACAAACAGCACCCTAGTGTAAGAGAATACCTGGTGTGACATTTGTCTAAAAATGTTTAGACTCTAAAAGCCTGGAGGGCTTAGGGCCAAACTAAACGAAACGTTAGGAGGACCATGATCAGATATGCATTTTTGAAAAAAAGAAGTTAAAAGCAGCCACAAGAGGGAGGCTTAGTTTGTGACTGCGACACCAGAGACGGGAGAAATGTTTCAATTGTTTTCAATGTCTTGCTTTCCTGACCTAAATGTTAACTCCTGCTGCTATTTTGCCAAGTGGGAAACGCCTTCAATGTACTCTGTGGGTACCTGTATGTTTTCCTTGGTAGATGCTTGTGATATTTAATATTTTATTGATTTTTATTAAAAAGTTCAAACGTGGGAGGGGGAGATGCTGTTTTGTTGTTTCTGTTTTAACTATTTATTTGTGCTTTTATCTCATGTTTTTATCTTGTGAATCGCCTTGAGATCTTATTATCTTTATTAATCTAATAAAGAAATAAAGAAAACAGACCCTCCAAGTGTCCCCATTTTCCAGGGACAGTCCCGGATTTACAGAAACCGTCCTGGTTTCTGATTTGATCCCGGAATGATCCCGGACATCCCTATTTTCATCGGAGAGATGTTGGGGAGTATAAGAAAACAAGGATGAAATAAAATGCAAACCCTGTAACATCACAGCCTGGGAGGACGAAAGTTTATGGGGGTAATAAAGTATTGGCCAGCAGGGCAAATAGCAGCTTTGAGAGCTGGGGAGAGGGGCGGGGTTTGATCAGAGAAGCGGTGCAGAGATAACAGATTAAAACACTGTTAACCTCTGCATTGTGGCTTCATCCAGCTTGCTCTACACATTCCCTGCCCTGCCCCAGGCATGGTTGGAGAGTATGAGATACAGCGCCTGTGCCAAAACAAAGGTCTAGCCCACATAGGCCTCCTGGAGTCTCATGATGGAAGAACGGTGGGGTAGCAACATAAAAGGTAAAGGGACCCCTGACCATTAGGTCTAGTCGTGCCCAACTCTGGGGTTGCGGCGCTCATCTCGCTTTATTGGCCGAGAGCCAGCGTACAGCTTCCAGGTCATGTGGCCAACATGACAAAGCCGCTTCTGGTGAACCAGAGCAGCGCACGGAAACGCCGTTTACCTTCCCGCCAAAGCGGAACCTATTTATCTACTTGCACTTTGACGTGCTTTCGAACTGCTAGGTTGGCAGGAGCTGGGACCGAGCAACGGGAGCTCACCCTGTGGCGGGGATTCGAACCTCCGACCTTCTGATCGGCAAGCCCTAGGCTCTGTGGTTTAACCCACAGTGCCACCTGGGTCCCTGGGGTAGCAACATACTACACAACAAATTATGTTGAGCCTGGGTAGCTCAGTTGGTTAGAGCACAGTGCTGATAACGCCAAGGTTGCAGATTCGATCCCTCTATGGGACGGCTGTACATTCCTGCATTGCAGGGGCTTGGACTAGATAATAATAGTAATAGTACAGTGGTACCTCTGGTTACAAGGGACCCAGGTGGTGCTGTGGGTTAAGCCACAGAGCCTAGGGCTTGCTGATCAGAAGGTCGGCGGTTCGAATCCCCGTGACGGAGTGAGCTCCCGTTGCTCGGTCCCAGCTCCTGCCAACCTAGCAGTTCGAAAGCACGTCAAAGTGCAAGTAGATAAATAGGTACCGCTCTGGTGGGAAGGTAAAAGCGTTTCTGTGCGCTGCTCTGGTTCACCAGAAGCAGCTTAGTCATGCTGGCCACATGACCCAGAAGCTGTACGCCGGCTCTTGGCCAATAAAGCGAGATGAGCGCCGCAACCCCAGAGTCCAACACGACTGAACCTAATGGTCAGGGGTCCCTTTACATTTACCTTACCTCTGGATACGTACTTCATTCGTTCCGGAGGTCCGTTCTTAACCTGAAAACGTTCTTAACCTGAAGCACCACTTTAGCGAATGGGGCCTCCTGCTGCCGCTGCGCCGCCGTTGCCCGATTTCTGTTCTCATCCTGAAGCAAAGTTCTTAACCCGAGGTAATATTTCTGGGTTAGCAGAGTCTGTAACCTGAAGCGTCTGTAACCCGAGGTACCACTGTAATAGTAATAGTAATTTATTATTTATACCCCGCCCATCTGGCTGGGCTTCCCCAGCCACTCTGGGCGGCTCCCAGCAGAATATTAAAAACACGATAAAACATCAAACATTACAAACTTCCCTTCAGATGTCTTCTAAAAGTCAGATAGTTCTTTGTTTCCTTGACATCTGACGGGAGGGCGTTCCACTGGGCGGGCACCACCACCGAGAAGGCCCTCTGCTTGGTTCCCTGTAACCTCGCTTCTCGCAGGGTCCCTCCCAACTCTATGATTCTGTACAAAATAAACAAAAGCAGGCGATCCGGTCCCAGCACTTCCACTATCCCGCCCTGTTTGGCCTTTGGATCCTGGAAATGTGGGTACTGGATCTTGCCCATGCCGTTTAGCAACTTGATGAGGGCCGCAGCGTCAAACACCAGCCATTTTCCTAGGCATGCCCTGCCTATTTCTTTCTTCTCTGCAGAGCAGGGATGGGGAACCTGAGGCTCTCTAGTCAGTGATGGCGAACCTTGGCCCTCCAGATGTTTTGGGACTACAACTCCCACCATCCCTGACCACTGATCCTGTTAGCTAGGGATGATGGGAGTTGTAGTTCCAAAACATCTGGAGTGTCAAGGTTCACCACCACTGCTCTAGATGCTGTTGAGCTCCCAGACATCAGCCCCAGGCAGACACATGGCCAACCAGCCAGGGATGATGGGAGTTGTAGTTCCAGTAACATCTGGGCGGTACTACAGGTTTCCCATCGCTGCTGTATAACAGTGTGTGTGAGAGAGAGAAATGGAAGGAAGGAAGTACTGGGGTCCTTATTTGTTGGCAAGCACAGCAAACGTATGTGGGGGTGGATATGACTAGTGGGCCAGCGGGGGTCACCCAAGGGCCACATCCGTGCCGTGCGTCCACCTCCAGTCTGAATTCTGCCCCCTTCTCCAAAAACCGAAAAGGAAAAACGTACATTGAGAAATGAGCGCAGGGCTCTGGAGAAAACGGGTGGAACTTAGACATTTGGACAGCGCACTCTTGTGGACAACCCTCAGAAATGCAACATATTTCCTGCAGACTAGGCCACGCGGCACCTGCTTTTCTGATGCCCTCTCCAGGATAGGTGGCCCAGAACACTTGCTTCGGGCTTCCTTCTCCCGTTGAATGCAGTCTATTCTTTCCCTTTTTAAAAATTTTATTTTGACAAAGCAACAATCGCAAATAGAGAAGAACAAAAACGTGCACCCCACTACCGAGACCATTCCATTGTAACTATCCAGCCTCCCAAAATTTCAACACCTCTTGCGGTAGTTTGGCCCCTTTCCGTTTTAACAGTATGAATGACATCTAATGAGATGCCCTCGCCCCTGGATGCTCTAAACCAGGCATAGGCAAACTCGGCCCTCCAGATATTTGAGACTACAATTCCCATCATCCCTGACCATTGGTCCTGTTAGCTAGGGATGATGGGAGTTGTAGTCCCAAAACATCTGGAGGGCCGAGTTTGCCTATGCCTGCTCCTGGGTGTGACCCTCCCTTCCTCTAGTCCAGGGGTAGATTTCCCTCCCATCACAGGACTAACCACAAACATGCAATTGGACCCTCTGCAAACGTGCTAGGACCGGACATTTCTGCAGCTGCAAATCTCAAATTTCAAGCCAATTTTTTTAAAGGGTCGTAGTGTAGGGTGTGCACATCCTATGTCTGGATTACAGGTCCACAGGTATTGCTGTCCTAAACAGGAGCAGAGGGGGCTTCCAAGTTGTCACTCATTTCCAGTGGGATTTGACCACATACAGTGGTACAGTACCTTGGTTCTCAAATGCCAAAGGCTGAAAACCTGGAGTGTTTCGGTTTTCAAACGTTTTGCGGATGCCGAATATCCGATGCGGTTGTCAGCTATTTTTTCCAGGGCACCTGCACCAATCAGAAGCTGCGCCTTGGTTTTCAAACATTTCAAAAGTCAAATGAGCTTCCGGAACGGATTAAGTTTGGCGCTTTTGTTTTTGATATTTATTTTGCGTTTTTGTTTTTGAGGCTTTTTCGGTTAATTTGTTTTTGTGACTGTATGGAACCCAGTTCAGCTACTATTGATTGATTGATTGATTGATTGTGTGACTGCGGAAATGGATAAAAGCCCCCCATCCAAACAATGACTATCATCAGTGCAGGTAAGAATTTTTTAAAAAATTTTTTTTTATCATCTACAATACTATCTTATTTATTTTATAGTACAGTACATTGATTATTGCTTTCATTTTCTGGATCAATGGTCTCGTTAGATACTAAAATTCACGTTAAATTGCTGTTTTAGGGGTTGTTTTTAAAAGTCTGGAATGGATTAATCCGTTTTGCATTACTGTCTATGGGAAAGCGCGCTTTGGTTTTGGAATGCTTTGGTTTTGGAACGGACTTCCGGAACGGATTAAGTTTGAGAACCAAGGTAGCCTACCACCGTACTGCCAAATGCAGGATGCGTGATTATAGTCGCTCGGGAAGCCTTGTGCAATACAAACCCACTTCCCCCCAAAAGTTCCAACTTTTTGCAATCAGGGAAATCAGTGGGGAAACGCACCAGACACTGTGAGACAACAGTTGGCTTGGATGCAACATCCCCACACCTCCCTGTCTACGAACCAGAACGAAGGCTCACTCAATAGCCAGCACCGTCTAACCTCCCTGCAATAATAATAATAATAATAATAATAATAATAATAATAAACTTTTATTTATACCCCGCCCTTCCCAGTCAGGAACCGGGCTCAGGGCGGCTAACAATCATAAAAACCACAACAAACCACAACATTTAAAAACACAGATTAAGATACAATGTAAAATTCCAATTTTAAAATGTCACCTCATTTTAAGCGGTCCACCAACAGACCAACAGAATAACATAACAAGGCAATTAAACTCCACCCTACCCAAAAGCCTGGCGAAACAGTTCAGTCTTGCAGGCCTTGCGAAAGGATGCCAGATCCTGCAAGGCCCTCGTCTCCTGTGGCAGACTATTCCACCATGTTGGGGCCATGACTGAAAACGTCCTGGCCCTAGTAGCTGTCAGCCTGATATCCTTATGGCCCGGGATCTCCAGGATGTTATTATTTGAGGACCTCAAGGTCCTACCCCGGGGCATACCAGGAGAGGCGGTCCCTTAAGTACGAGGGTCCTAGGCCGCGTAGGGCTTTAAAGGTCAAAATCAGCACCTTAAACCTGATCCTGTACTCCACCGGGAGCCAGTGCAGCTGGTAGAGCACTGGATGAATGTGATCCCGCGGCAGAGCCCCCGTAAGGAGCCTCGCTGCGGCATTCTGCACTCACTGGAGTTTCTGGGTCAGTCTCAAGGGCAGCCCCGCGTAGAGCGAGTTACAATAATCTAGTCTGGAGGTGACCGTCACATGGATCACTGTGGCCAGGTCGGGGGGGAGAGAGGTAGGGGGCCAACTGCCTAATACGGCGGAGATGGAAAAATGCCACCTTTGCTGTGGCTGCAACCTGCGCCTCCATGGAAAGGGAGACGTCAAAGGTTACCCCCAAACTCTTGACAGCAGGCACTGGCACTAATTGGGCCCCCGCAAGAGATGGGAGTTGGCCCCCCAACCCCATGTCGTCCCGACCCAGCCAGAGGACCTCTGTCTTCAAAGGATTTAACTTTAGCCGGCTCCCACGCATCCATCTGGCCACAGCTTCCAGGCACCTGGTCAGTGTGTCTGGGACCAAGTCGGGACGGCCGTCCATCAACAGATAAAGCTGGGTGTCATCAGCATATTGATGACAACCCAGCCCAAAGCGGACAATCTGGGCGAGAGGGCGCATAAAGATGTTAAAAAGCATCGGGGAAAGGATTGCACCTTGAGGGACTCCACACACCAGGGAGTGCCGCGGAGACAACTCATTCCCTAGCGCCACTCTATGTCCCCGACCTGAGATAAAGGAGCTCAGCCATTGTTGGACTGTGCCCTGAATCCCCACGTCGGCAAGGCGGTGGTCCAGAAGTTCATGATCGACCATATCGAAGGCTGCTGACAAATCTAAGAGAATCAGCAGTCCCGACCCGCCTCGATCCAGCTGTCTACGGAGATCATCCGTTAATGCGACCAGAGCCGTCTCCGTCCCAATCAAATCAGAACAAACACTATTGATAAACAGATCGTCTGGAAGCACCCAGAGAAGAACAGGGGCGTTCCTACAAGAATGCACCTGTATCGGCAGCCCTCTGGGGCTCTGAGTGTTAAAAGCCTGCATGCGCCGCTGTTTGGTGGCTCCTTTCCAAAAGAGGTTGCTGTTAAAGCAAAGGTCCCCCTATTGCTCACTCTCGCTAATAGATTTCTCCCATTGATTTCTCCCTTTATTGACTGTCACTTCCTTTTTCTGCAGGGGAGCTATTAGCTATTAGCTGGGTCGCTGATCCATCGCAACTTAAAAGGCCGCCCATTGATTGGGTTTTATTGGCGGCTCCTCCAAATGGGTGTGTGGTGTGTGGTGCAGGAGCGTCGCTAAAGACCCAAACCCCCTTGGCTAAGACGTTTGCTGCCTCCCCACCTGCTCCCATGGCTGGCTTGTGGGGCTCTCCTCACCATGGGCAGGCTGCAGGGCCGGATTTAGGTTTGATGAGGCCCTAAGCTACTGAATGTAATGGGGCCCTTTATATGTCCAGCTGTCCTTTGTCAACAACAAATTGTCACTGTTTTTTGTGTTGAATATATGCTATATAGTAATTTATGGACCTAATAGGTATTTAAAGGCATTTGCACATAACAAATAGGAGCCTACACAACACAAAACACTGTTGCTGTATGTATGTTTATTATTATTACTAGTAAATTAAGCCCGTTGAAAAACGGGCACTGCGGCGAGCGCTAGCTGGGCAGCACACGCGCGCGCCTTGCGGGGCGGGGGGCACAGCCGCGGCTGCGCTCCTGCCGCCGCGGAGGGAGGAGGCTGAGCGCGGGGAAACCGGGGAGCCCCCCAACCCTGGACGCCCCCTCGGAGGCCGGCACCGCCGCGCGCGCCCAGCTCCCTTGGTGGCTCCGGCCGCGCAGGAGAAGAGCCGGGCAGGAGGGAGGGCGGGCGAGGGCGCTTCTCGGGCCCGCGACGTCCCTCCCCGCCCGGGCTCTCCTCGCCGCCGCCGCCGCCCCGCAACCTCCTCCGCCTTCTCTCCTTGGCAGGGAGGGAAGCAGCAGCAGCAGCGTCGGCGGGTAAGCGCGGGCCTCGGAGAAGGGCGGTGGGAGGCAGAAGACCCCCCTCCTCCCCCCCGCGCTTTGGCTGGCGCTGCTGCGGGGAGGAGGAGGGCGATCGGCGGCGGCGGCCGGATCCGAGGCGCGGAGGCGGCCAGCGGCGGCGGGAGCGCCGGCGGCGCTTCCCCCGCGCCACACTTTGGGTGGCGCGGATCGGCGGCGGGCGGCGGCAGCGGCAGCGGCAATGGCGTCGGCGCAGTTTCGCCCGGCCGGAAGTGTCTCTGCGTTGTCCCGCCCCCCTCTCCGCCCCCTCCAATCCCTGCGTCCCCGTGAGACATGCGCAGAACGCACTTCCGTGACACACGGAAAAGCAGGGACACAGGCTCTTTATTATATAGGATTATTATTATTATTATTAGTTTTTTATCTTATATTTTGGAAATGTATATCCAGTTCTTTTTTCCTTAATTTTTTTTGGGGGGGGACCCAGGAGATTGGGGCCCTAAGCTATAGCTTGTTTAGCTTATACGTAAATTCGGCACTAGGGATGCAGGTGGCGCTGTGGTCTAAACCACAGCGCTTAGGGCTTGCCGATCAGAAGGTCAGCAGTTCAAATCCCGACGACGGGGTTAGCTACCATTGCTCGGTTCCTGCTCCTGCCAACCTAGCAGTTCGAAAGCACGTCAAAGTGCAAGTAGGTAAATAGGTACCGCTCTGGCAGGAAGGTAAACAGCATTTCTGTGCACTGATCTGGTTCGCCAGAAGCGGCTTAGTCATGCTGGCCACATGACCGGAAGCTGTACTCTGGCTCCCTTGGCCAGTAAAGCGAGATGAGCAGCGCAACCCCAGAGTCGTCCGCGAGTGGACCTAATGGTCAGGGGTCCCTTTACCTTTAAATTCGGCACTGGCAGGCTGAGATGTTTTTAGCAGTCCAGGAAGCAGTAATGCATCCATCCTTTTCTCTCTCACACACACCCGATGAGTGCCGCAACCCCAGAGTCATCCGCGACTGGACCTAATGGTCAGGGGTTCCTTTACCTTAGGATGTCAATCAGGTCAACCAAAGGCCTGGTTAAAAAGGAACACTTTTGCCTGGCCCCTAAAGGTGTGTAATGAAGGCGCCAGGCAGACCTCCCTGGGGAGAGCATTCCACAGACGGGGAGCCACTGCAGAGAAGGCCCCGTTCTCGTGTTGCCACCCTCCGGACCTCTCAAGGAGGAGGCACACAAAGAAGGGCTTCAGAAGATGATCTCAGGGTCCGGGTAGGTTCATATGGAAAGAGGCATTCCTTGAGGCATTGCAGTCCTGAGCCGTTTAAGCTTAGTTTCATGCAGGAGCTTCCCTTTGAAACACCCTTTTCAAGTATGTTCACCGTTAAGATCAGCCATCCTGGCAGATTGAAGTGTTCTACTGATTTATGAATCCCTGCTAGATTTGTATCTGTCGATTTGTTTGCATAGCGTCTAGTCGCTTTGTCCTACCTAGAATGCTATGGCTAGCAGATGACGGCATATATCACTTTGGAAGGTATTGACTCAACGGCCTTTATTGTCAACAGGCTTCCAGTTCCCAGGCTAAATCTGTAATGCTATAGAAGGCAGCGTTTCACCTGTCATTGAATATATATCTTGAAAGATATGGGTCTCCTTTGTCACCTCTTGCTCCCTCCCCTTTGCCCCACCTCCAACAGCCAGGCAGAAATCCCAGAGGTGTTTTTTTTTTTGGTAAAGTCACTGCTCTTAGTTCAATTTCCTCCTGTCTAATTAGGCGGCGAGGATCCCGGCAGTGCTTCCTTTGAGCCAAGGCTCATTTCCAGAGCGGACTTAATTCCGATAGCAGGGATCAGTTCACAAGCTGCATTTTGATACTATCTGGACCTCCCCTCGTCCTGTGGGCCAAGTGGAGCGAGTCAGTGTAGGGCAGGGGTCAGCAACCTTTTCCAGCTGTGAGCTGGTCCACCGTCCCTCAGACCATGTGGTGGGCCGGACTATATTTTGGGGAAAAATACGAACAAATTCCTATGCCCCACAAATAACCCAGAGATGCATTTTAAATAAAAGGACACATTCTACTCATATAAAAAAACACTGATTCCCAGACCGTCAGTGGGCCGGATTCAGAAGGCGATTGGGCCGCATCCGGCCCACAGGCCTTCGGTTGCCTACCCCTGGTGTAGGGGCTGCTTAAGACCAGCATTAATTTATTTTTTTAACAATCAAACAACTAACTCTGCCTACATTGTGTATGAACAGAGGCGGCCCATCCCTTTTTGCCACCCTGAGCCTCTCTCATCGCTGGCCCACCCCCTCTTCCACTGTGGTCGGGTATCCAGTGGTCAGGGATGATGGGAGTTGTAGTCAAGCGAAGATGGGGACCCATGCTGGCAGTAGCTCTCCATGTTATCCTGGCCTTAACTGAAGAAGGTAAGGATTGAACCTGGGAACTTACACATGCAAGGCAGATGCTCTAACAGTGAGCCACAACCCTAACACGGTTGCAGTTGCTGCTACAAAAATAGTAATAGTAGTAATAATAATAATAATAATAAGTTATTATTTATAACCCACCCATCTGGCTGGGTTTCCCCAACCACTTTGGGTGACTCCCAACAGAATATTAAAAACATGATAAAACATCAAACATTAAAAACTTCCCTAAACAGGGCTGCCTTCAGATGTCTTCTAAAAGTCAGGTAGTTGTTTATTTCCTTGACACCTGATGGGAGGGCATTCCACAGGGTGGGCGCCACCACCGAGAAGGCCCTCTGCCTGCTTCCCTGTAACTTTGCTTCTCACAGCGAGGGAACCACCAGAAGGACCTCAGTGTCCGGGCTGGACGATGGGGGTGGAGATGCTCCTTCAGGTATACTGGGCCAAGGCCATTTAGGGCTTTAAAGGTCAGCACCAACACTTTGAATTGTGCTCAGAAATGTACTGGGACCCAATGTAGCTCTTTCAGAACCGGTGTTATGTGGTGTCGGCGGCCACTCCCAGTCACCAGACTAGCTGCTGCATTCTGGATTAATTGAAGTTTCTGGGTCACCTTCAAAGGTAGCCCCAAGTAGAGCACATTGCAGTAGTCCAAGTGGGAGATAACTAGAGCATGCACCACTCTGGCGAGACAGTCTGTGGGCAGGTAGGGTCTCAGCCTGCGTACCAGATGGAGCTGGTAGGCAGCTGGCCTGGACACAGAATTGACCTGCGCCTCCATGGACAGCTGTGAGTCCAAAATGACTCCCAGGCTGCGCACCTTGTCCTTCAGGGGCACAGTTACCCCATTCAGGACCAGGAATATGATATGGGAAGTGGCTGCCTCAGCCAGACCCACCTCACTCACCACCAATGCGCCCCCACCAAAAAACAACAACCCCCTCCTGCACCAGGTGGTAGGTAGCATGTTCTTTTCCCTCTCCACCTTGCCATTCAAGGGATGAGATCATGCCCTGGGACCTCTGCAGTCTCAGACACCCCTTGTTTAGTCCTTTTGGGGTTTTCTTCCCCAGTGCCCTCCTTGCGGGTTACATGCTGGTGAAGCGGACCCCTGCAGCTAGCAGGTCTGCACCCTCCTCCACTCACCAGTCGGTGAGCAAAGGGTTTGAGCCTGCTGACTTTTGCTCTGCGCATGTCTTTGCCTGCTGAGACATGCAGCCAAAGAAGAGTGCGGAGCTGTTTAAAAGCCCTTTTGCAAAGAACCCTGTACTGCTCTTTGCAGAAGCTGCCTGCTTACAACTCCTTATCCCAGATATCTGACAGCCCCAGATAGCTCCTTGAGCTGCAGCCCAAACCAGGGTGATCCATGGCTGACTCAACCAGACTCAGTCAAAGCCTGGATCCACTCAGATCCACCCATTTCAGTCTGAGATTGAGGCTTCATCCAATCCAGTGCACAGGCCAATTAGTTTCCTGACAAATTTGGATCAAAATCAGCGCTTGATTCAAAGCCTCATCTTAAGATGTATTGAAATGCACGCAGTTTGGAACAGTTTAGCCCTCCATCTTCATACTCCATCTTGATAAGAAATGGCCCCCAGTGGTTTACAAGGTGTGACTGGAAAGTTCGGTGAATGGTCACAAAAACTGGACAGCGAGAAATGTTCGAACATACAATCGGCATTGGAAACCCACGAAATGCTCACAATTGTGTACAGAGATGAAGCTGTAACTTGAAAGACAGTGTAGGAGTGGTTTAAGCATTTCCGTGAAGGGCAGCAAACCATCGAAGATGACCCTCGGTCTGGCAGACCGTCGACGAGCAGAACGGCATCAAATGTTGACAGAATTTGTGAGTTATTGATGTGGGGTCAGCGTTTGTCTGCCTGAATGATGGCGGAAGTATTGCATATTCTGCGTAAAATTGATACTGAGGTTACTGAGTTGTCCCACCCTCCATATCTGGCCCCACTGGATTTCTTTCTTTTTCCAAAACTGAAATCTGCACTGAAAGGGCACAGATTTCCCAATATTTCACACATCCAAGCTGCTGTGACGAGGGAACTGAAAGCAGTACGAAAAGAGGACTTCTCCAGAAGTTCCCAACAGTTCTACGAACGTTGTCAACGGTGCATTGTATCAGAGGGGGCCTACCTTGAAGGCCTGTAATGTATGTATGTTTGACTATTTCTCGCTGCCTGATTTATGTGACCATTCACTCAACTTTCTGGTCACACCTTGTACACAGAGGCGTAGCAAGCCCAGGTGGTACCCGGGGCGGAATTTTTTTTGTCACCCCCCCAACTTTGCCAGGGCACTGGCAGAGCTGCACCCAGTGGCATAGCAAGTCACCCCCACCCCCCCAAAAAATGATGGTGCCACTTTGCAAGGTGTGGGGTTTTTTGTGTGTGTGTCTATTATCTCTCTTTTTTCAATAAAGTTAAAATTTAATTTTTAATTTTTTTTAAAAAAATAATAATAATAATTTAAAAAAATATAAAATAAAATAAAATAAAATAAAATAAAATAAGTGTCACCCCCCTCTGATGGTGCCACTTTGCGAGGTGTGGGATTTTTTTGTGTGTGTGTCTATTATCTCTTTTTTTTCAATAAAGTTAAAATAAAAAAAATTAAAAAATTAAAAAGTGTCACCCCCCTCTGATGGTTCCACTTTGTGAGGTGTGGGGGGGTTGTGTGTGTGTGTCTATTATCTCTTTTTTTTTCAAAAGTTTAATTTTTTTAAAAAAAGTGTCACCCCCCTCTGGGGTGGAACCCGGGGCGGCCCGCCCCATCACGCCCCTTGCTACGCCCCTGCTTGTACAAACATAGACCCCGAACTTGCTCCTCAATCTCAGGAATGATCACAGTGCCATTTGGAACAGTTTGATAGGTGCCTCTCGTGACAACTCTCAGCACCCTCAGACTACAGTTCCCGGGACTCTGTGGAAGCCATGACTGTTGAAAGTGGTGTAACACTGTCTTAAATGTATGAGACCAGAGCTACAATTCCCAGGAACCCTTAATGAACTACAATTCCCAGGACTGTTTGGGTGAAATCGTGTACTTTAAATGTATGGTGTGTATGCAGTCTCTCTCTGTGTGTGACAAAATGGTTCCTTTTACTCTTCTGTGTGTACATTACTGTACTTTCTAACACGCCCCCCCCCCTTCAGCCACGGTGATTTTGCTCTCCCTCGCCTTAGCACTTCCTGAGCCGCGGCCATTTACTGCTCCGTTGCCCCTGCCCCCAGTCCAATCTTACAAGATGGCAATCAATTAACGGCGCACTCCATCACAATAAAACCATTGCCCACCCTGAGATAACTCTTTTTAATTGTTTTCTTACATTATAACATTTTGAGAGAAACTTCGGCGGCTGTAAGTTATGGCATTTAATCTCTCAAAGTGCTAAGAATTTAATGGCTTCCTTCCTGCATGTAAAGTGCCCCCAACACGACTCCCACTCGGAAAATTATATATATATAAAAGGGGGGACTTGGGAGGAATAGTAAGAGGTGGCGCCCTGCAGTCAAAGGGGCAGGGGAGTGGGGAAGGGCGCTGGGCTCGGAAGCGCCAAGGGGGCATGTCACCCACTTGTGGGGACCCCAAACTCTGGATTCCCACAACGGCGATGGTGCTGAGCTCTCGTATTTATTGCAGGGGTGGGGGTGGGAATATATTGCCTTGCAATATGTTCTTATCAGCAGTGCCTAATGTTCGGTGGCACTGATAGGGCCACCAAATTACGGTGCTGGAGGAGACTCTTGAGAGTCCCATGGACTGCAAGAAGATCAAACCTATCCATTCTTAAAGAAATCAGCCCTGAGTGCTCACTAGAAGGACAGATCCTGAAGTTGAGGCTCCAGTACTTTGGCCACCTCATGAGAAGAGAAGACTCCCTAGAAAAGACCCTGATGTTGGGAAAGATTGAGGGCACAAGGAGAAGGGGACGACAGAAGATGAGATGGTTGGACAGTGTTCTCGAAGCTACTAACATGAGTTTGGCCAAACTGCGAGAGGCAGTGAAGGATAGGCGTGCCTGGCGTGCTCTGGTCCATGGGGTCACGAAGAGTCGGACACGACTGAACGACTGAACAACAACAACTGATAGGGCAGAAAGCAAGGATAATCTAAGTTGGCAGAACCAAGGGCAGGCTGTGGTCTAAACCACTGAGGCTCTTGGGCTTGCCGATCAGAAAGTCGGCGGTTCAAATCCCCGTGACAGGGCGAGCTCCCGTTGCTCAGTCCCAGCTCCTGCTAACCTAACAGTTCGAAAGCACGCCAGTGCAAGTAGATAAATAGGTAGCGCTGTGGCAGGAAGGTAAACGGCGTTTCTGTGCGCTCTGGTTTCCATCACAGTTTTCCGTTGCACCATAAGCGGTTTAGTCCTGCTGTCCACATGAGCTGGAAAGCTGTCTGTGGACAAACGCCGGCTCCCTCAGCCTGAAAACGAGATGAGTGCCGCAACCCCATTATCGCCTTTGACTGGACTTAACCGTCCAGGGGTCTTTTACTCCCTTTTTTTAACCTCTCTTGAGTTCTGCAAGGGGCAAAGCTAAGACTAGGGAGGATGAAGCAGAAAGCCAGGGACCCCCCCCCCCTTGCTGTATTGCTTGGAAGTAAGAAGGCAGGTGGGGATGGGGGAAAGCAAGGTTGGTGAGGTGGTGACCCATTTACCCTCATGGTAATTTACCCTTGTTTATTAACAAGAGGAGAGGGAGGGAGAGAGGGAGAACGGCGACATTTTGTTGCAGGCCTCACTTGTGCACATTCACTCCCCCCCCCCATTTCTCCTGCAAGACCTGCCCATTTTCACTTGAGGTTGCACTGCTATGTGTGTTAGTTTTCTGAGTCCTTCAACAACAGGGGAGCATAAGGACCTGTCCTCAGGCAGTGCACACATTCCTCGCCAATTGCAGTTGCCATAAGGAATGTGAATGCGCAGAAGCTTGCTTTGGCACTAAACACAACCTCTCTCCCTGCATGCATGCCTGCACCATTCTGCAAGCCCCTTTTCACTTTCAGGTCCCCGTTGCATTTATTTTGAAGCTCTGTCCTCCCCTGGCATGCAGCCATGGGTTTGTGATGGGACTGTCAGCAATATTTTTTTAGATTGAAGCGTTAAACAGCAAACAAACAAACAAACAAACAAACAAAAACCCTGTATGCCATTTGGGACGCAGGTGGCACTGTGGGTTAAACCACAGAGCCTAGGGCTTGCTGATCAAAAGGTTGGCGGTTCGAATCCCTGTGATGGGGTGAGCTCCCATTGCTCGGTCCCTGCTCCTGCCAACCTAGCAGTTCGAAAGCATGAAGTGCAAGTAAATAGGTACCACTCCGGCGGGAAGGTAAACGGCGTTTCCGTGCGCTGCTCTGGTTTCGCCAGAAGCGGCTTAGTCATGCTGGCCACATGACCCGGAAGCTGTACGCCGGCTCCCTTGGCCAGTAAAGCGAGATGAGCACCGCAACCCCAGAGTCGTCCGCAACTGGACCTAATGGTCACGGGTCCCTTTACCTTTTATATGCCATTTATTTGTACTCTGCTTTTCTGTGCTTTACCATGTCTCAAACAGTTTGCAGTACAGTGGTACCATGGTTCTCAAATTTAATCCATTCTGGGAGTCCATTCGACCCCCGAAAAGGTTCGAAAACCAAGGCACAGCTTCCGATTGGCTGCAGGAGCTTCCTGCACTCAATCAGAAGCCAAGGAAGCCGTGTTGGACGTTCAGCTTCCGAAAAATGTTCACAAACCGGAACACTCACTTCTAGGTTTGCGGCGTTCGGGAGCCGATTTGCTCGGGATCCAAGCTGTTTGACTACCAATGTACCACTGTAATGCCATATGTTGCTGTTGGCATCTGTCTGTCTTGAGAGACAATCGAGTGCACATCCAGGGATGAAGTCAGACCGGTGCAGAAACACAGTGCCTCCTGTCAGTGCCGGATTTACGTATAAGCTAAACAAGCTATAACTTAGGGCCTCACTGTCTTGGGGCCCCCCGAAAAAATTCAAATGAAAAAAACAGGATGTACATTTCCAAAATATAAGATAAAAAACAAATAAAATAAAACCTACATACAGCAACAGTGTTTTGTGTTGTGTAGGCTCCTATTTGTTATGTGCAAATGGCTTGAGATACCTATTAGGTCCATAAATTACCATATAGCATATATTCAACACAAAAGACAGTGACAATTTGTTGTTGACAAAGGACAGCTGGACATATAAAGGGCCCCATTACCTACATTAGCTTAGGGCAGGGGTCAGCAAACTTTTTCAGCAAGGGGCTGGTCCACTGTCCCTCAGACCTTGTGCGGGGGCTGGACTATTTTTTTTTGGGGGGGTGAACAAATTCCTATGCCCCACAAATAACCCAGAGATGCATTTTAAATAAAAGCACACATTCTACTCATGCAAAAACACACTGATTCCCGGACTGTCCGTGGGCCAGATTTAGAAGGCGATTGGGCTGCATCCGGCCCCCGGGCCTTAGTTTGCCTACCAATGGCTTAGGGCCTCATCAAACCTAAATCCGACCCTGCCTGCTGTGGCTGCAGTAACTCATAACTACTGTTTCCCATGTTGTTTCTGCTGCATTAGCAGCCCCAAAGTGACCTCCTGGGGTGCAAGCCTGGGCAGTGTGTATGGAGGTCCTGGGCTGCCCAGACGACAAGACCCCCCTCTCAGCCTCGGTGACATGGTCCAAAGGAAATTAAGAGAAATACTGTACGTTTGGCACCAGCTTTGCTGCACGAGTCGCCAGGAGGAGGCGTACAAGGCACCATCCAACCGTCTTGAGGTCTCCACTTAGATGCCTATGGTATGATATGACGACATTCATGAACGACTGAATTCGTGGTGTATCAGCAATGGTAGCTCTGGGAAGGGAACAGGGATATCCCAACAACTTTCAGCACCCTTAACAAACCTCAGCTCTCAGGATTACCTGGGGGGAAGCCATGGTATGATAGTGACTTACCGGTAAATATATGGCATGAATGTGAACCTGTTTACTGAGCAGGAACCCTATAAAACAAGTCAAATGGGCCTATGCATTTATAATTATAATGGACGCGGGTGGTGCTGTGGGTTAAACCACAGAGCCTAGGGCTTGCCAATCAGAAGGTCCGTGGTTCGAATCCCGGCGACGGGGTGAGCTCCCGTTGCTTGGTCCCTGCTCCTGCCAACCTAGCAGTTTGAAAGCACATCAAAAGTGCAAGTAGATAAATAGGTACTGCTGCAGCGGGAAGGTAAACGGCGTTTCCATGCGCTGCTCTGGTTCGCCAGAAGCGGCTTAGTCATGCTGGCCACATGACTGTACGCCGGCTCCCTCGGCCAATAAAGCGAGATGAGTGCTGCAACCCCAGAGTCAGTCACGACTGGACCTAATGGTCAGGGGTCCCTTTACCTTATTTATAATTATATTGTAGTAGCCTGACCTGGCACTTTGCAGTAAAGCTTAAGGAATAAAATAAAGTGTATATGGAAATAAAAACTGAAGCGCCTTTGCTTTAAAAGTGGCATAGAAGGCTTAAAAACCCAACATTATTAACTGTTATTATTTATTAATAATAATCAATTCAGCCTTTAGCATATGGATTCCTCCCCCCTTTAAACTGCAGCTCCCCTACTGGAAACTCCCCTCCCCGCAAACCTGAAATCCCTAAATAAAATCCATCCAACTCACTTTTTAAAAAAGGAAGCTCGTTTAGACAAAAGTTTCCCAAATACCTAAGCATAACCTATGATGTGGATTAGTTTTATTTTATCTACTTGATTCCTGCCACCGTCACCACGCCTCGCCTGTTGACGGGAGTAAAGGGGGAGGTAAACCGATCTCAACGCCTTTACAAACGCAGCAACAGAACCAGTTTGAGGCCTAGAGGAAAGGCGGGGCAGCCTGCTCTACGCCAGCGGCCCAACCAACGCGCCTACAACGTTTCCCTCCTTCCCCAGCCTTTTATGAATGAACTTTGGGCGCTCTTGTGCTTCTTTTTTTATGAATGGGAGTTCCAGCCGTGAATGAATCTTAGAGCAGCTCGCGCGGATTGGCTCGGGGCGCTCAAGTCACGCCCCTCCCCGGCTGGATAAGGGCGACGCGGAGCCTTCATTGGCCGAGCGTGTCCTCCGCCCGAGGCGGGGGGGATTCCGCCCCTCCCGCTCCTCCATTCACAAAGTCAATGAAACAAAGAGAAACAGAAAAGAGTCTGTTTCTGTGAAAGAGGAAACGACTCCCCTGCTGGAGGCGGGAGCAACCTTACTCGGCTCCGTCCCACGAGAAGTAGCGTAGCTCTGTTATCGGGGATCAGCTGCCCTGCGGTGGGGGCCGACTGCAAAGACCTGGACTGACCCCCCCCCCACTCTTTTTCCAGTCTCAGGTGAGGGCAGTGCTTTTTTTTGCTAAAAAAAATGTTGAGGGGGTACTCTCATTTTGACTCCAGAAAAATCACCATTTTATAGTTCAGATCGGGAAAAATAAATACAGCAAATGGACAAAAGTACAAAGATTCACCAAATGTTTAGGGGTATGCTTCCCCCTGCGTCCCCCCCCCAGAAAAAAAGCACTGTGTGAGGGGGCGGGGAAGATAACTTTTTAAGGCAAATGGGGTGGCGATTTCGCCTCACGTCGCAGAAGTTTTCGCAAATTATACCGGGGAGGAAAAGGACGTGGGAACCAGCTCTGGGGCCTAGTCCGGGAGGGAGCTGATTTTTGGATAGGGAGTCAGGATGTAGGAAAGAACGGGGGGGGGGGGGAGGAGGCGGGTAGCCAAAGGAAAGGGAGACAAATAGAAAAAGAGGAGTGCGTGACCAGGGGCGGGAGACTTTCCCCACGCGACTCTGATGCGTGTCTACTCGGAAGTAGGTCTCGCTGGGTCCCGTGGGGGCTTACTTCCAGGTAAGTGGGCACAAGCGTGTAGTCTTAGGCTAAGGAAAGCGAAGAGCAAACAAGGAAGCCGGTTTTGAGGAAAGGTGGGTTTTGAAACGAGAGAGAGAGAGAGTGTCTCTGTGTTGAAGTCAACATGGGGAGGGAGCATAGCAATCCCGCCCCCGCCCCCGGGGTGGGAATAAAAGTCAGTAAAGTAAGCAAAGAGAAGAGGCTGGGAAAGGGGTGCGCGGGGGGGGGGGGATAGGAGGCAAAATCCAGGAAGGGAGCTCCATGGGAAGAGGGGGTGAAGGTTGGAGGGGTGAAGGGTTACAATGTCCATATGGGGTTGGGATTGAAAGGGGATGATCTGGGGCACTGGGGAAGAGATTAGGAAATGCACTCCTCTCTGTTGAGCATCCTCTTCCTCTGAAGGGGGCTTCAATTTGTGGAGTGGGAGGGGGAGAGGACTTGTCCCACTTGGGTATTCCTGCTTGCAGCAGCAAAGAGAGGGTCCCTGGAGGGGGCTTGCAATCTGCCCCCTCTGCCATCACCACATGTGGATCAAGCACGCAATAGCACCTGTCTAGTATGCAATTCCGTGATCCTTGTGTTTTGCTGAACTGTGGGGCACGATTTTGGTACCTGTTTGTTTCTCCTATATATGCAATTCTCCTTGCAGGGTCTGCTACCAGCCCTCCATGTTGGTGAGGGATTCGCACCCATGACTGATGGGAGGATGAAAGGGTATTTGGACCAGCAGGTGCCTTACACTTCTGCACAGGTGAGCGATCTTTCCTGGCCGGCCTTGCATTTTTAGCTTTGCAGCCTGTAGATTGGACTGGAGTTGAGTCGAGCATTGTCTTACGTCGCATGCGTTATTTTTCTTCTTCTCCAAATACAGAAACCGTCCGGAAATGGCATCCTGGAAGGCAGAGCTGTGATGGCTGCGCGGAAAAAATCCATGGATCCAGGGATGCCCCACGTCCCAGACCCCGAAGGTGTGTATGTGGGGGAACCTGGAGAGAGATGAATGTGGGTTATCTATGGGGACCACTTGAATATACCACCTGCGTGAAGCCTGTTGGCACTGGAATAAAAGGATCCTGATGTAACATCATGACCTGAAATATGACTCTGATGATATTTTGGTACAGCTTTTGCTCCCGTTTTACAAACTGAGGAACTGAGGCTGAGCAGGAATCCCTTCTCGTGTGACCCCCCTATCAGTGATGGCTAACCTTGACACTCCAGATATTTTGGGACTACAACTCCCATCATCCCTGACCACTGATCCTGTTAGCTAGGGATGATGGGAGTTGTAGTTCCAAAACATCTGGGGTGTCAAGGTTAGCCATCACTGCCCTAGCTTGTCATGGGTTGAGTTTTCCATGAGTTTTAATTCTCAGTGTTTGGCTTCTCTCTCTCTCTCTCTCTCTCTCTCTCTCTCTCTCTCTCTTTGACACTTCTGAAGCAGGCCTGGTTATCTTCAGTTAATGTTCTTAGGCTTCCCAATGCTGTCATTGCACAGCCTCTGGAATTGTCTGCCGGGCGGCGGGGGGGGGGGGGCTGCCTGATGCAGTTGCTACATTCCTCCAACTACCAGATTTAGCCAGGAGAAGGGAACTTGTAACATCTGGAGAGCTACAACTCCTCCACGTGCCTTCCCCACAAGAGGTCCAGAGGGTGGCAACAGAATAACGGGCCTTTTCCACTCCCCGTTTGTAGAATACTCCCCCCAGGGAGGTTTGGCTGGTGCCTTCGTTATACACCTTTAGGTGCCAGGCAAAAATGTTGTTCTTCAACCAGGCCTTGGGCTGATTTACATACGATGGTCTTTTATTTTATTTTTAAATATTTTTTATTAACGAAAAATTTTAAAACATAAAAATTGTCAATAATATAATCAATTACATTTCCCCCCCTCCCTCCCCACCCCCCTAGGACTTCCCTCAGCTCCCTTCTCTGGTTTATTTAAACATATTGTTCTCTGCATGTTATAAAGTTGTACATATCATTGCCTTACATATATTCTACTAGAAAAATTGTGGATGTTTATTCAAACCCTGCCAAGGAGTCCAGATCTCTTTGTTGTCCTTTTATATAGTTTGTGAACAGCTCCCTACATACGATGGTCTTTTAAATGTGTTGTGGGAGAGGGGATTATCGGTTTGTTTTCATTTCAGTTTTTATTATGTATTTTAAATTGTAATTTTATGTTGAGAACTGCCCCTGAGATCTACGGATGAAGAGTGGCATGCAGATTTAATTGTTGCTTTTGTTTTAACTGTGCTGCATCGCTAGTTGGACCATGAGATCAGAAACTTGGGCTGCTTGGAGAATTCGAGCAGGGTGCAAGCTTACCTGGAGCTAAGCTCTGCTGAATTCACCTGTGTTGTAGGCTCCTGTCACTTGTGTGCCTGGGAGCCTTGCCGCAAGATGGGTGATAGATAGCTCAGTCGGTAGAGCAGGAGACTCTGAATCCCAGGGTTGTGGGTTCGAGCCCCACGTTGGGCAAAAGATTCCTGCCTTGTAAGGGGTTGGTCTAGATGTACCTCCTGGTACCTTCCAACTCTATGATACGATGATGATGATGATTAATTGAATTTATATACCACCCTATAACCAGGGGTCTCAGGGCAGTTCATAGAATAAAAGCAAGATATAAAACCACAAAACACCTAATAAAAATAAAAACAACAACCCAATAGCTCCCCCCAAAAAGGGCATTTTAAAAGGGCATAGGATGTAAAATCAGATCAACCAAAGGCCTGGTTAAAAAGGAACGTTTTTGCCTGGTGCCTAAAGGTGTATAATGAAGGCGCCAGGTGAACTTCCCTGGGGAGAGCATTCCACAGACAGGGAGCCACAGCAGAGAAGGCCCCGTTCTCGTGTTGCCGCCCTCCGGACCTCTTGAGGAGGAGGCACATGAAGGAGGGCCTCAGAACATGATCTCAGGGTCTGGGTAGGTTCACATGGAAAGAGGCGGGTCCTTGAGGCATTGCGGTCCTGATTTAAGGCTTTATAGGTGAAAACCAGGACTTTGAATTGGGCCCAGAAACCTATTGGTAGCCAGTGCAGTCGGACCAGGATCGGTGTAATATGCTCAAACCGTGAGCCACCTGGCCGCTGAATTCTGCACCAGCTGAAGTTTCCGAGCCGTCTTCAGAGGCAGCCCTACGTATAACGCATTGCTCTCTTTCTGCTGCAGCAGCTCCATGGGTATCATACCCTGTCCTGTTCTCTTGCAGATCTCTTCCACGACCTGAACCAATTTCAGGAAACCTGGCTGACTGAAGGTAAGGCTGAGCTGTTGGATTCCTTCCGCTGGCCAACCCCTTCCTTCCCCTTCCTCTTGATCTTCTCAAACCACCTTCTCCCCCCCTCTCTCTGCTTCTAGAGACTTTTGCATATGTAGCTCAGGCTTGGGTAAACTCAGGAGTATGAATCACACCATTGTGTCCTTATTTGCTTATGAAAGGAACTTGGCATATCCCCCAAAAAACTTCCTTTTCCAGAATGGGCCGGTCTGGGACTTACGTTTGTTTGCTTTAAACTTACTTTGGTCTCCTTCGCAGATCTGAAGATCTGCCACCTGCTTTTAAACTTTTGAATGAGGCACAGTATAAAAAAATAAAAATAAAAGGCTTTGAGTTTCCTTTCCCCCTTGGCTTGTTAGGTTAGGATATCTCTCTTCACTGTTTCTCTGCTTCTCGACTGACGTCGGCCTGGGAAGGGGGAACCTGTTGATTCCCTGAGGGCCCAATTAATGCCGATAGTAATTAATTGCAGCTTTGAAGTGAGTTTTTGGCTTCTGTTCTCGGAGACGGTGGATCTAGGGACCTGACATTTTGAGAAAGGTTAAAAAGGTTAAAAATGGTATTGTTTACTTCACTTGCCGTTGTTCTTGGGCAGTGGATCGCCCGGGAACGTAGCTAAGATTAAGTCATAATTGTATACCATCGGCACTGATGACAAATTTTTCAAAAGAAAGAAGAAATTGTGTGTTGTAAGGGGGAATTCCACCAAGATGACTCACAGATACGGTATGTTCATATCGCTGCAGGAGATTTATCAACTGGGTGCTACAATGTAGCTTGCTGCTTCTTTCTCAGATGCCCAATAATTGCAAGGAAAATAATTTCTCAGTGGAATTGAGCATCTTGAAACACGGCTTCTGTTTATAAATACCTAAAAAGCAAGCTACTGGATCTCATGGTTTTAGAGAGAATCTTCTCCGAAACCTTCCCCCCTTCCTGCATTGAAATGATTTAGGAAACTATTTTCAAAAGGCTGCAAATTATTTGAGAGTCTGGATCCTAGAAATGGAATAGATTTTGCAAAGTTGGCCCAGTACATGCAGGAACAATCAATCTGCACGGTGTATTCTGCTTCTGGAATTTCACTTTTCACCCTCAGTATTGCCTAAAGAATGTGCCAGTCCTATTGGTAGTATGGTGCTTGGTGTATGGAATTGTGACTGTGTGTTGTCAGCTATATTGCAATAAACATAAGGACTAGAAGCTTGGGCGTTGCATTTTCGCTTCTGCTTTTTTAAATTTTTCTTAAAATGCTTAGTATGTCAGAAATTCAGTTCCTGTACTGGAATTCTATGCTCTTAAGATCTGCTGATTGTGTTGGCAGTGGTTTGAGGATATTTGAGAAGAAATGTAGTATCCTTGCTTTATATTTGTGAAGGGGAGATCTTCCAGCTTTGAGGAGGAGGGAAGCTCAGAGTCGAAATAAGTTTCATATGGTGGGTCTTCGTCGAACATATATCTGACAAACAATGGGCGAGGGAATGGATTCTGCGTGCTTTTACTTCGACGTGTATTCCCTCCCTCTTGTTCAGTACTGCCAAAGTTCGCCACACTCTTAATGTGGTTTACTCTGTACAAGCCTATCCAGCACTAGTTTAAATCAAACAAGGCTATTTTGGTTACAGATTGACTAGACAGAAGCACATAATTGTCCCATGACATTCTAGCAACAGAAGCAGAGCTTTGCAGCACCCACTATACCAGTGGTTAAGAGCGGTAGACTCATAATCTGGTGAACCGGGTTCGCTTGCCCGCTCCTCCACATGCAGCTGCTGGGTGACCTTGGGCTAGTCACACTTCTTTGAAGTCTCTCAGCCCCACTCACCTCACAGAGTGTTTGTTGTGAGGGAGGAAGAGAAAGGAGAACGTTAGCTGCTTTGAGACACTACCCTTAGAGTAGTGATAAAGCAGGGTATCAAATCCAAAGTCTTCTTCTTCTTCTTCAAAATGCCAGGCTGGGCCTCTGCTTGGTATCTTAGGGTCCATGTGTGTACATTTCATACACATGTGAGATGAACTGAACTCTTCCCCGCCCCCAATGCACTTGGAACTGAAACTTCCAGGGATTTGAAAGAGGAAACTCAAACTTTCAAAGAGTTGCAACTCTTTGCAGCTCAGTCACATCGAACTTACAAAAAAAGAAGAAGAAGAAAAAGCATTTGCCGGAAGAAAATAGTGATGCAACAAGACACGTGGAATCATCAGATTTGGGGAAGTTGTGCCTGTCTCTGTAGAATAGGGACTATTGGAAAATACAGATTCTGGATCAGGGGTAGGCAACCTAAGGCCCGTGGGCCAGATGCGGCCAAATCGCCTTCTCAATCCGGCCCACGGACGGTCCGGGAATCAGCGTGTTTTTACATGAGTAGAATGTGTCCTTTTATTTCAAATACATCTCTAGGTTATTTGTGGGGCCTGCCTGGTGTTTTTACATGAGTAGAATGTGTGTTTTTATTTAAAATGCATCTCTGGGTTATTTGTGGGGCATAGGAATTCGTTCATTCCCCCCCCCCCAAAAAAAATAGTCCGGCCCACCACATGGTCTAAGGGATGGTGGACTGGAAAAGGTTGCTAACCCCTGTTCTGGATGGTGGGTAAGGCATCACACCCCCAGAGGAGGGCTGCTCTCCCCACCTGGAAGTGGCAAGACAATACAGCAGTGATGGCTAACCTTGACACCCCAGATGTTTTGGAACTACAACTCCCATCATCCCTAGCTAACAGGATCAGTGGTCAGGAATGATGGGAGTTGTAGTCCCAAAACACCTGGGGTGTCAAGGTTAGCCATCACTGCAATACAGACTGAGAAACCTTTAATCTGCTTTTCCGGGATATGCTGTGCAAAGCGGGAATAACAGCTCTCTGCTAACTGTGGATCCTCTGCTAATTGTGGAACAGCTTGCGGAATGCAGCTGCCATCAATATCAGAATCTTCAGGGGACTCAAAGAATCATAGAGCTGGGAGGGACGCTGAGCGTCGTTTATTCCGACCAGTGTTCAAAATTTGCCATGTGCATTTTGCACCTGCCTATTGGCGACTTGCGATCAAGTGAAGGTCCCTGGGCCACCAAGATGTCCCCTGACATCTCCACCATCTGGAGGCGCATGCCTGGGGATCCCTGGATCTAGACCGTTTTCACGCACTAATACTGTAGAATTCTATCCGTGATATTTTACCTGCGCTATCAGGATGAATTTCAGGAACCAAAGTGCTTTTCCCGTGCAGCCTGAGCAGGAGCAGTGAACAATGTTATAGGGAATTGTTGCAGCTTGTCTTCACTTACCCCACCCTACTGCTGTGCTCTTAGTTGTGAAAAATATTCTTAACGTTATGAATGGTCCGTGTCACCATTAAGAAAAAGAGGTCAGAATCGGCCAATATGTACAGGGCCGGATTTAGGTTTGATGAGGCCCTAAGCTACTGAAGGTAATGGGGCCCTTTATATGTCCAGCTGTCCTTTGTCAACAACAAATTGTTGCTGTTTTTTGTGTTGAATATATGCTCTATGGTAATTTATGGACCTAATAGGTATCTAAAGCCATTTGCGCATGTTGCCATGCAACCAGTCCATGCAGAATGTAGGCACCCTATATATAGAAAGGAGCAAACCAGTGATATTTTAGGGTGCAGACTAGCAGGCGGGGCCCATGACTTACGTCATAGGAGCCTACACAACACAAAACACTGTTGCTGTATGTAGGTTTTATTTTGTTTTTTTATATTATATTTTGGAAATGTACATCCAGTTTCCCCCCCCTTTATTTTTTGGGGGCCCCCCAAGAGAGTGGGGCCCTAAGCTATAGCTTGTTTAGCTTATACATAAATCTGGTACTGAATATATATGTCAGGGATGTCCAACAGGTCGATTGGTAGATTCCTGTGATGTTTTTGTCTATTGTGGTCAATCGCTGGCCCCCTCTCTTAAAAAAACCTCAACAACTGTGACCTGAACCCCAATAAAATGGGGCCTTTACCCCTCCCTAAAAAAGCACAACAACTCTGACCTGAACCCCTAAAAAACGGGGGTAGATCACTGCCAGCTTTTAATTCTGTGAGTCTCTTGGAAGTTGGCCACCCCTGATATATGTAGACTGTCCCTGGATAAAAGTGACTTTTCTTCTTTTAATTGCTCAGAGCTCTTAACCTCGATCAAGGTTGTCATCTGAACCAGCCAGATATTTAACTGATAATCCATCCCAGTCAGTTCACCATTTGAAAAATAAGACTTTAGTGCCGTCTTGCCCCAAAATGGCAACTAGACATTCTGTTTTGGCGACTGCAACCTTGGTTTATGGAGCCATTTGACCCCTAGTTTATATATCTGAGTTTCGAACACGTGAGTCCAACCTGCTACGATGCAGGAATCTCAACACATGGTCCCCCATCCAAGTTGAACCCATACCGGACCTTGCTAGTCTTTGCAAATGTGCTAGCAGATTTATTGCTGCACCACTAGCTGAGTTCTTTTGCTGCTCCCCAGTGAGATTAAGACCCTGTCCAGCAATAATAATAATAATAATAATAATTTTTATTTGTACCCCGCCCTCCCCGGCAAAGCCGGGCTCAGGGCGGCTCACACCACCAAAATCACAATAAAACATGAAACATAAAAGAAAAACAATTAATTAAAATACAGATTAAAAGATTTAAAAAGCCGCCTTAATGCAACAGCCCATGAATTTATAACATATAGGGGAGAATCTTATAATACAATGTTATATTATAACACAAGGGTAAGGCTGAATCGGACTCAAAAGCTAGGCGGAACAGCTCCGTCTTGCAGGCCCTGCGGAAAGCTGTCAAATCCCGCAGGGCCCTAGTTTCTTGAGATAGTGCGGTCCACCAAATTGGGGCCGAAACTGAAAAAGCTCTGGCCCTGGTTGTGACCAGTCTAGCCACCTTATGGGTTGGGACCTCCAGCGTGTTATTATTTGTGGACCTTAAGGTCCTCCGCGGGGCATAGCAGGAGAGGCGGTCCCGTAGGTACAAGGGTCCTAGGCCGCGTAGGGCTTTAAAGGTCAAAACCAGCACCTTAAACCTGACCCTGTACTCCACCGGGAGCCAGTGCAGCTGGTAAAGTACTGGATGAATATGATGTTTTCCAGAGGACAGGCACTGAGCCAAGGGCATGGGGAGGGCTGTGGGGCCAAGGCTTTGACCCCCAACCCCAACGCAATGGTTTAACTCTGCGATCTCAGATTTCTTGGCGTGCATTGGAACTTCGGGGACAGGCGATGGCTGCATCTCTTTTGACAGGCTTTGTTCCGGGATGGTGTCAAAACGAGAGGATGCTGGGAGCTGGTTCGGGGGATGCAGCTGATCGAATGTTAGCTGGCGTTTAGCTAGTCTTGAATGTGCTTTTCCTGTCTCAGCACACAGGCTGAGCTCAGCTGGGGTTGTGTGGTCCAGCCTCACCTCTGGGGTGGGAATTTTATCTGGGAACACAATGGCTTATATAATCCTAAAGGGAACCATCGCACGGCAGATGTTGTGATTTTTATTTATTTGAGTGATGTGAGCGTGTTAACGGACTCTGAGAGATCACCTTGTAAATAACACAGAAACCACAGTCAGTGGGACTCCTAAAGTGTGCAGGAGCAACAGCATTGAAACAAATAACAGTGCTGCATTTCACAACTGTAGTGCATAAAACACTTGTGAAATATAGTATGTGCAATTTTTTTTTAAAAAAAACCCAGTATTTTTTTTAAAAATAGCCTGCATTACCATGCTGGCTGTGGAAGAGGAGAAGCCCTTTCCAACACAGCCAGCAGGTTAGTTATAAAAAGAAAAGCCTTCTGCCAAGTGTACTGGCTGGAGGTGTGTGACAAGGCGATCTGTTACGAGTGGCAAGGATACGTCCAAACCAGCAGTTTTGATTTGTGACAGATGTTTACTGGCTCCTATATTTGTAACCCCAACATTTGTTTCAGGAGCTGCGGGTGGGACAGCATTACAGCACAGCACAGAGTTAACATACGGAACTCACTGCCACAAGGTGTGCAGACGGCCACCGGCTTTCAGAGAGACAAATTTACAGAAATATGCCAGTCTGTCCCTCTGCTGCATTTCGATGCTGGTCGTGGACAAGAAAGGTTCGACAGTAGAATGGTCTCCCTCGGGAGGTGGCGGACTCTCCTTCCTTGGAGGTTTTTAAGCAGAGGTTGGGTGGCCTTCTGTCATGGATAGTTTAACTGAGATTCCTGCATTGCAGGGGGTTGGACTGGATGACCCTCGGGGTCCCTTCCAATGCTATGATTCTGTGATTTTCCACTTGCCTGTGGTTACCAGGCGAGCTGTTAAATAAAGCTGCTGCTTGAGAATGAGGTCTGTTGCCTTATAGTGGGCGGCAGGCAAGATGGAAATACATGACTATAATAACCTCTTTGTTGGATCAGAGCAAAGACTTGTCTAGTCCTGTGGCTGGTCATAAGCCTCTGGAAGCTTTCTTGCAAGGCAGGATGAGAGCGAATAATCCCTCATTGCTTGCCTCTAGTATTTGGTGTTCTGTCTTGGATCATGAAGGTTCTATGTAGGTATTGCAGGAAACAGCCCTTGATTTAGGCTCCATGAATATCTCTTTTTTATTTTATTTACTTATGATTTTTAGTTATATCCTAGGTTGCAGTTTAGCTGATTGTGTGGCCCCCAGCTCAAAGGGAGCCTCAAATTGAGACACTGGTTCTTTTTGTCATTTCACAACTTGTTTTTTTTTGTATGTGCCTTGGACCAAAATGCATTGGCTTTTTTGAAAGCAGCTACTCGCTTTAAAAAAACAACCCATCTCCCTGCTTCTTAGGCAATGTAGTCTCTGCTTCTTGTGTATCTTGCTAATTTTTAGCCTGTTACAGATGTGAAGAGAAATGTGGATTCCCTCTCCCCTCTCCCCATCTTTCCCCGATTCATTATTTTATATTTTGGAGGCTGCTGGTATCCAAACACATCTGACGGAGTCCTGTGCAGGGAAGGAACCACAGCTCGTCGGCGGACCATTTTCTTTGTGTGCAGAAGGTCTTTTCCGAGCATCTCTAGTTGAGAAAGGGATTGGGTAGCAGGAGAAGGAAGAAGACCTCTGAATGGAGAGAACCATTAGCAGACTTGAAGTGCTGGATGCTGGGCTAAGTAGACAAAATCAGCCTGCCTCTGTATAAGGCAGCTCTCTGTGCTATTAAGGTAGATGCTCCAGCTACCTTGGATGAGTTTCCCGGGCTTCTTGGTTGCTTGCCAGTCAACCCCAATGTCTGCTAGAGAGGAATAAATTTGCTGTCTCTAGGAGGAAATGTTGAGCTCTGCTACTGTCTGGCCTCGTTCAAATGCTTTGGCCGGGACGAATTAAATCATGGCATGTTAGATGTCTTTCCAGCCTTGGCTTGAGGATACACAGAGATGGTGAGTCCTTTTTTTTCACAAAACCAATCGATTATCTGTTTTTATTTAAAGGGGGTGGGGCACTTTGATTTGAAGTTGGGACCATAAGGGTGCAATCCTAGGCATGCTTGCTTCGTTAGTACCCTTGGATCTAATGGTGCGTTGCTTCTAGCTAAGCAAGCTTGGCAATTCACCGAAACTCTTGCTTTTTTAAGGAGATCCATGCAGAATATTTGGTTGGGATGTGAATCATCTCCATAGCTCTGCATTTGGAAGGATTCCTGTGGGTAAATCAGGAAGAACTTTTTGTCAGTAAGAGCTGTTTGACAGTGAAACGGTCTTCCTTGGGGATACAGGGCCGTCTTTACCCGGGGGTGCAAGGGTTGCGGGGCACCTGGGCGCCGAATTCTGGGGGGCGCCCGCCGCTGAAGCTGCCCAAGCTCTTAACTATCTACCTGTTATGAAATAATAAATGATTTTGATCAAGCTAGAAGAGCAAAATACATATATACCTAGGTATTACCGAAATGTATACCAGCTGTTTCACTAAAGGACTTTCGACTTTGTGCGCTCATTTACCAAAGACACACCGCGCCAGCCGTGGCGCTTGTCATTCACACGAAATTAACTCTTACATCCAAATATTATGTTACATATTGTATTGAGCTGCTATGCGGCAGCGGGGTCAGTGGCACCTTTGACATGACTGATGTTTCTCCTAAGTAGGTGCCTAAACAATACTTATAAGTTTAAGAGTGGTGGTGTTGTATACCTAAGTATAAGTGTATTGTAAAGAAATGAGAAAATAAAAAAAGTTTGTATTGTAGTATTGCATTTTAATATTCTGTTGGAAGCTGCCCAGAGTGGCTGGGGAAACCCAGCCAGATGGGTGGGGTATGTATGTATGTATGTATGTATGAATGAATAAATGAATAAATAATATAATATAATATAATATAATATAATATAATATAATATAATATAATATAATTAATAAATATAATATAATATAATATAATTAATAAATATAATATAATATAATATAATATAATATAATATAATATAATATAATATAATATAATATAATATAATATAATATAATATAATAATTATTCTTTTTCCTCCCTTCTTTCATAAACAAGAGATTAAGGCGTAAGTGTGGTGTCTGACATAAGCATAATAAAAAGTTAATTTGGGGGCTAAACTAAATTTGGGGGCGCTGGGTGGATCTTTGCACCCCGGCGGCGCATATGCTAAAGACAGTGCTGTTGGGGAATAGTGGAGTCTCCTTCCTTGGAGGTTTTTAAGCAGAGGTTGGATGGCCATCTGTCATGGATGCTTTAGCTGAGATTCCTGCACTGCAGGGGGTTGACTAGATGACCCTTGGGGTCCCTTCCAGCTCTACAAGTCTGTGATTCTATATATTTGTGTCCAATGCTGTGTGTGTGTGGGGGGGGGGGTTCTGCTTATGCAATGCGACTTCCCCTTTTCCTGTGCGACCTCGGAAACTTTTCTGAGGACTGCAGAGGAGGTGAAAGCTCTGTTAAGCAAACAGAAATCTGCTGCGCTAATGAAGCAGCAGCGTTGGGTAAGATCATGGGTAGGCTAACTAAGGCCCGGGGGCTGGATCCATCCCAATCACCTTTTAAATCTGGCCCGCTGACGGTCCGGGAATCAGCATGTTTTTATATGAGTAGAATGTGTCCTTTTATTTGAAATGCATCTCTGGGTTATTTGTGGGGCATAGGAATTCGTTCATATTTCCCCCCCCAAAATATAGTCTGGCCCCCCACAAGGTCTGAGGGACAGCGGACCGGCCCCCTGCTGAAAAAGTTGGCTGACCCCTGGGTAAGATGGTAAATATGCAAACTGCCCAGTTTGAAAACCCGTACCAATTGCTTCCAGAAGCAGCACATAAGTTGAGGGGTCTGCTGAACCCTCCAAATCTCTGCTCTCAGATTGATCTTGACAAATTTGGGTGAATTTTCAATGCCAACCTTCTCCGTTACTTATTTCTGCCCGAGATTTCTTCCGAAAGCTGGAAAATATTGCATCCAGAGAAAGGGCCTTGAATTCGGCAGACATATTTTTTTTCTCCTGGTAGTTTCCCCTTCTTAAGCATGTCGTTTCAGGAGTCATTCTTGAGATTCGTTAATTCAGAATGGTCGGTGATGACAATCATAAACTCTGGGGCACATATTTTTTTGCAAGCGATCTTACGTAGGGAATTTTTAACACCCCATGTTTTGTAAACGGTGTTAAAAAAAGAATGGTTAGAAAGCAGACCCTTGAGCTGGAAAGGGCTTCTTCCCAGAACGCATATTGCTTCTTTGCAACATTTGGGAATGACATGCCGGGAGAGAAGAAAGGCATTTGTGAATATTGTATTTTTTTTGTGGCGGGGTGAGGTCTTCCTTCAACTCAACTATGCTGAGTGAAGCAGATTTTGCACCTGGGCCTTCTGTTGTTGAAGCAGATTTTGCACCTGGGCCTTCTGTTGTTGTTGTTGTTGTTGTTGCTGCTGTTATTTAAAACCTTTTTTAAATCCGGCATTTCATCCAAAGGACTTAATAGTTTTAGCCTAATTCGGTTTTTCCTCTCCCATGAAATGGATACAGGACTATCTCTTCCCATTTCTACCCCCCCCCTGCAAACATCATTCCTTTGAGTTTGATTAGGCTGAGGGTGTGCCCCAAAAGTCAGCTAGTGAGCTTCATTCTGTGCAAGGATTTGAACCTCCCAAAACCAAATCCAGTATTCTAACTCCTCTGCTATGGGAGGCTGCCAATTCCTACTTTAGATCCTTTCAGGCTGTGTGTGTGTGTGAGAGAGTGTGTGAGTGTGTGTTTTTACTAGAACCTTGAGACCCACCAATTAGAGCTTGATGCAAAATACTTGCATTTAGAATCAAGCTATTCTGATCCCAGGAATCTGCTCGGACCGACTCTGGGGTTGCGGCGCTCATCTTGCATTATTGGCTGAGGGAGCCGGCGTACAGCTTCCAGGTCATGTACAGCTTCCAGGTCTGCTTCTGGCGAACCAGAGCAGCGCACGGAAACACCGTTTACCTTCCCACTGCAGCAGTATCTATTTATCTACTTGCACTTTGACGTGCTTTCGAACTGCTAGGTGGGCAGGAGCAGGGACCAAGCAACGGGAGCTCACCCCGTCGCGGGGATTCGAACCGCCGACCTTCTGATCGGCAAGCCCTAGGCTCTGTGGTTTAACCCACAGCGCCACCCGCGTCACTTTTCCTTAGGACATCCCTATTTTCATCGGAGAAATGTTGGAGGGTATGGAGTTATGTACCCCACAAGCCAAGTAACTATATAACTTTTAGAAGACCTCTGAAGGCAGCCTTGTACAGTATAGGGAAGGGATTTTTTTTAATGTTTATTATATATATATATATGGTCCCTTTTCCTTGTCTTTGGAGAGGCACTGCCAGCGACTGTGGACAATAACTGTCTGACCTGGGAGAAGGCAGCTTCCTATGTTTGGTATTCCATTTTCAGTTCTCCAGTTTATCCCCCTTTCCTTTCATTAGTCCAAGCCAGGTCAAAGTAGGGTGGAATATCCCTTTAATTCAGTGCCATGTGGAAGGCATTAAAAAGCACCAGCCTCTCAGAGAAGTTCTATTTATACTACGCAAGCGGAAACAAGACATGCATATGAAAGAAACATGAATGGTCCAGGGATGGGATGAGGCGGGGGTGGCTCGGGGAATTGAGACTGATGGATTTAAAGTGCAAGAGAAACTGGGCAGTGGATTGCTTATTTTTTATCATTTCAGAGATAATACATCATTTTATGTGACATGGTAGCATTTTAGAGCTATCCCTGGTAAAATAATAATTTAGTATGACTCGTTCTTGGCCTGCAACCCTAGATCTGTTTTGTCGGCATCTTTCTGCCTTGAGAGACAATGGAGTGTGCCTCTGGGGGTGAAGTCAAACTGCTGATGTCCTGCTCCTTCTGGGGTAGTTTGTCCACCTTTGGTCCCCACCCTGCACTTGGCTCTCACCTGTGGCTCCATACCTGGGTGTCTTCTTCTTTGGCGATCACTCGTAGCCGAGTAAGATTGTCTTCCATAAACACGGTTTTAAAAGTGGGTTCGCAAGTGGCTGTGGAGGCCAATTCTGGATCCACACATCCTTCCACAGTGGGGACATAGGTTTCCAGGCAGGAGTTGATCACCGTGAGGGTTTGCCAAAGCCTGCCTTCCTCTTAGCACATTTCTCCCTTGCGTCCTGAGTTCGAGTGTCTTCAAAGCCCATGACACCTTTGGTAAAGGCTGTTCTCCAACTGGAGCGCTCGCAGGCCAGTGTTTCCCAGTTGTCGGTGTTTATACTACATTTTTTTTTAGATTTGCCTTGAGAGAGTCTTTGAACCTCTTTTGTTGACCCACCAGCATCACGCTTTCCATTTTTAAGTTCGGAATAGAATAGTTGCTTTGGAAGACGATAATCAGGCATCCGCACAACACGACCAGTCCAACGAAGTTGATGTTGAAGAATCATTGCTTTGACACGGGTGATCTTTGCTTCTTCCGGTACACTGGCATTAGTTCACCTGTCTTCCCAAGTGATATGTAAAATTTTTCGGAGACACCGTTGATGGAATCCTTTGAGGAGTTGGAGATGGTGTTTATAAGTGGTCCATGTTTCACAAGCATACAGTAAGGTTGGTAGTACAATAGCTTTGAAAACAAACATTTTGGTTTCCCTGTGAATGTCCTGGTCCTCAAACACTCTGCACTTCAGTTGGGAGAAAGCTGCACTCACAGAGCTCAGGTTTACCTGGGAGTAAACCTCATTGAACTCAATATATAAGGACTGTGCTGTTAAATTCCCTAACCTAGAATATTGCTTGAGAAACCTAATGGAAGCAAGAGAGTGATCACAGAACAGATAAAGGCAGGAGATCCCTTTTCACAGAAGCCACTTAGCTTTTAACATTGGCTATGTGTGCATTCAGAAGGGACGCGGGTGGTGCTGTGGTCTAAACCACTGAGCCTAGGGCTTGCTGATCAGAAGGTTGGCGGTTCGAATCCCCGCGACGGGGTGAGCTCCTGTTGTTCGGTCCCTGCTCCTGCCCACCCAGCAGTTCGAAAGCACGTCAAAGTGCAAGTAGATAAATAGGTACCGCTTTGGCGGGAAGGTAAACGGCGTTTCCGTGCGCTGCTCTGGTTCGCCAGAAGTGACTTAGTCATGCTGGCTACATGACCCGGAAGCTGTCTGCGGACAAATGCCGGCTCCCTCAGCCTATAGAGCGAGATGAGCACCACAACCGAAGAGTCGTCCGCGACTGGACCTAACGGTCAGAGGTACCTTTACCTTTTTATGTGTTCATTCAGCTGCCTTTTTGCAGTGAATACGCTCCCCAACCCTGGTGGGATATAATCTGCGTTCCTACCAGGGCACTGCTAACATTTCTTACTCTCATACGGCATCCCTTTCCTGGCTTCCTCCCCATTCCTATATCCAGCAGAAACCTTGTCCTTCCCCATCTCTTAGCCATTTGGGTATAGGGCAGTATATAAATTCAGTTAAAAATAAATAAATAAAAATCACGCAACAGTATATCCCCACCCTGTTCTTGTTCTTAGGAGACCCAATTCCCCTCAGGGGCCTATAATTCCCTGGGAAGGACTGACTCTTGAACCACTTTGGAAATTGTAGCTCAGCATGGGGATCTAGGGTCTCTAACAACCAGGGTTCAAAATTAGCCAGGGGCCAGGCGTGTTTTGTGTCTAGTGCAGGTCCAATTGTGACCACGTGGAGATCTCTGGATGCCAGGTTGGCGACTGGGGAAAGCAAAATGTTACTGAAATATATTTCCTTGGATTTGTTTTATTCTGCATTGTTTTATTTGATGTTTTGATGTGTTGTAAACCGCTTTGAGATTTCTCCTTTAAAATATAAAGTGGCGTAGAAATGAAATGAGCAACAGCAGCAAACATCAGTGAAAAGAAATGGCGCTTGGAGAATCTGTGGTGGCAGTGGCAGCCTAGGTTTAAGGTGTCGTTTGGCGAATATACACCTGAGTTTCTAATTCTGCTAACAACCCTCAGCACCCTTAACAAACTACAGTTCCCAGGGTTCTCCTTTTCCCTGGTTTATCCTCACAGCAACTCTGTGAGGCTGAGAAACAGTGAATGCCCCAAGGTCAAAAAGCTTATGGCTGAGTAGGGATCTGAACCCCGGTCTCCCAGCTCCTAGTCTAGCACTCTAACCACTATGTCACAATGGCTCTCACCAGCAGCTTGGTCTGGCTTGCCTTATCTCTTGCTGTTTGTACCTTGCTGTGGTCTGGATCCCTCGGCTTGATCAGCTGCGTGGAGCTGCTGGTGGCTTCGCCTTCCTGTCTCTTGAGCCGGACCAAGCTAGCCCAGGCTTCTATTGCAGCATTGCCCAAAGCGGGGTCAGCAACCTTTTTCAGCCATGGGCCAGTCCACCGTCCCTCAGACCATGTGGTGGGCCAGACTATATTTTGAAAATAAATAAATAATAATGAACGAATTCCTATGCCCCACAAATAACCCAGAGATGCATTTTAAATAAAAGCACACATTCTACTCATGTAAAAACACCAGGCAGGCCCCACAAATAACCCAGAGATGCATTTTAAATAAAAGGACACATTCTACTCACGTAAAAACATGCTGGTTCCCGGACCGTCTGCGGGCCGGATTGAGAAGGCGATTGGGCCGCATCAGGCCCACGGGCCTTAGGTTGCCTACCCCTGCGCTAAGAGATCAGCGCTGCAGAGTGGGAAAGGAGGCAGAGCACCTGAGTTTTTGATCCTCCGGAGGAAGGAAAACAGCCAGCCGTGCTAATGGGCGAACCTACTGGGGGGAAAAGATTACGTAGAAGTGACTGAAGTCCCAAGGGGGAAACTGGCTCCCGTCTCCTGGCAGTGATCCTTTCCCCATCATCTCATGTGCAAGCTAGTTCTCCACGCCCCCCCCCCAACAATCCCCGCTGCCTTATTTCTTCTGGAGCCTGGTTTTAATAAGCTCCGAGTTCGATGCCAAACGTTGCTCTCCCTTCTCTCTTGCCCTTTTGCAGCTCAAGTTCCAGACAGCGATGAGCAATTTGTGCCTGACTTTCATTCAGAAAACTGTAAGTACTATGGCTGGGGAGATGGCGAGGAGGAGGAGGAGGGGGAAGGTAGGGCTTTAGAGGGGAGAAACCAGAAGGTGATGAAAATGTCTGAAACGCCAGCATGCCTGATCACTTTTGCACAACCGGATGCGCTGAACTGGGAAGTGGGGAACCTCAGGCCCCTCGAGCCACATGTGGCCCTCAAAGTCCCTCTGTCTGACTCTATCCCAGTCACACCCATCATGCTTTGCACCCTCCTTGAATGCTTTCCCTCCTGCCCCCCCCATCTTGAATTCTGACAATGTTTTTTGGCATTGTCCAGGGCAGCTGTCTACCAGCTCCATCTGGTACGCAGGCTGAGACCCTACCTGCCTGAGCACTATTTCGCCAAAGTGCTGCATGCTCTGGTTATCTCCTGCTTGAACTATTGCAATGTGCTCTACGTGGGGCTACCTTTCAAGGTGATCCGGAAACTGCAACTAATCCAGAATGCGGCAGCTAGACTGGTGACTGGGAGTGGCCACCAAGACCATATATGGTAACACCGGTCCTGAAAGACCTACATTGGCTCCCAGTACGTTTCCGAGCACAATTCGAAGTGTTGGTGCTGACCTTTAAAGCCCTAAATGGTCTTGGCCCAGTATACCTGAAGGAGCGTCTCCCCCCCCATCGTCCAGCCCGGACACTGAGGTCCTTCTGACCGTTCCCTCACTGTGAGAAGCGAGGATACAGGGAACCAGGCAGAGGGCCTCCTTGGTAGTGGCACCCGCCCTGTGGAACGCCCTCCTATCAGATGTCAAGGAAATAAATAAATATCTGACTTTTAGAAGACATCTGAAGGCAGCCCTGTTTAGGGAAGTTTTTAATGTTTGATGTTTTATCGTGTTTTTAATATTCCGTTGGGAGCTGCCCAGAATGGCTGGGGAAGCCCAGCCAGGTGGGTGGGGTAGAAATAATAAATTAGGGACTTCCCTGTACGTGAAGATAGACTCTGGTGGGTTGAGTGGATGAGACCAAGAGTCAAGAAGGTGGTTTCTGCATGAGCTGTATAGGGAAGTGAGGGGCAGGTGGGGCTCATCCACCTGGGAAGGTAGCCCATCCAGCAGAAGGAAAACTCTGATCCTAAACCTCCGCTGCCTTGTGGGATATCTCCGGGGGAAGAAAAGGCTAAGGAGTAAACCCTACACAAATCGAAAGTAGCACCCCTGAGATGGTTGGATGGTGCCCTGTACGCCTCCTTCTGGCAACTCCTGCAGCCAAACTGGTGCCAAACATCTTGCTCTGCTTTCTTTGGAGTGAGGCCGAGAGGGTGGGTCTTGCTGTCTGTGCAGTCCAGGACCTCCATACACACCGCCCAGGCTTGGTCTTCCAAACGTTGGGACTACAACTCATATGATGGCTGGCCATTGGCCACGCTGGACTGGGGCTGATGGGAGTTGGGAGTCCAATAGCTTCTGGAGAGCCACGGGCTCCCCAACCCAGTCACCATGCAGGCTCTTTCCTGTCGGAAGGCCTTGACGTCTGGATTTCCTTTTCCCAGTAGCCCTTCACAGCCCACCAGCTAAGATCAAGAAGGAGCCTCAGAGCCCATGTTCGGAAGCAGCGGGGTCCTGCCGGCGCAGACAGCCTTACCAGTACCGTAATGGGGAGCAATGCCTTTATGCCAGGTAATGCTTTGGGTGAGTGGGTTCCAACACATCTCCCCTGATCTGACATTAACCTGAGGCACACCTGTCCTTATGAGATGCGTTTCCAGTGTCCACTGAAGGAGCGTCTCCACCCCCACCGTTCAGCCCGGACACTGAGGTCCAGCGCCGAGGGCCTTCTGGCGGTTCCCTCACTACGAGAAGCCAAGTTACAGGGAACCAGGCAGAGGGCCTTCTCGGTAGTGGCACCCGCCCTGTGGAACGCCCTCCCTTCAGATGTCAAAGAGAACAACAACTATCAGACCTTTAGAAGACATCTGAAGGCAGCCCTGTTTAGGGAGGCTTTTAATGTTTTATAGATTATTGTATTTTAATGTTCTGTTGAAAGCCGCCCAGAGTGGCTGGGGAAACCCAGCCAGATGGGGGGGGGGTATAAATAAATTATTATTATTATTATTATTATTATTTTATTTTATTGTTATTCCTTGAAAGTGTTAAGAATCGATGTGCTGGCAATCTGTCCGTACGAGGATTCCACCGACTCGACCTTCTTCAAGTGGCCAGCCAACAAGGCATGACCTTTTCCTGGTCACTCCATTCCACCTCTTTCCCTGAAACAGCCAGCCAGCGTTTCATGCCCACGGTCCTCATTGGGTTGCTTTGGAGATTTCCTTCCCATCCATCCCCCTCCAACCTTTTAGGGCTCCTCCAGCCCAATACTTTTTTATACTGCTGCAAACATCAAGGCTTCCCTGTGTCTGCCGATACTCTCCTCTTGTGCATGGGTGGTACCGTTTTGGCTACCAGGGTGAATAAAAATCAATGGTTTTTAAATTTTTTATTTTTTTAAAAAAATTCAATCAGATTTTTTTTTATTTAAATTGGATTTTTTAAAATAAAATGCTTTTGGAGGAAAAATCTAATTTTATATTATAGTCCAAAGGCTATTCATCAGGAAATAAGTATTTGTTTTAAGTTTTTCATGTGTGCTAAAACTCAGTCTAAGTCTTTTTTAAATCGTTTAACCACATCAGCTAACAAACATGGATACATATGCTTAAATGTTATTGTTTTAGTTAAATAAGTGGTTCAAATTGTTATTAAGGAAGTGATTGTTTTTCTCCTTCCAATAAAGTACAGCAGAAAAGTTGTCCAGATATAAACAGTTAACTTATTAAACCTCACAATAATTTCATAATTATCTGTCTATGTATTTCTAATAGTATAACCAAATCAGTTATTTTTGATATAACTGTAAAAACGACTCTGAAAATTTATTATTCCAAAAATGAAACTTTCATTTGGTTGCAAATATTAAGATTGTACCAGCAAGAATGAGTCTTTCTGTAAAACAAAAAATGATTTAAATCAAATCCACCCTGTTGGCTACGTGACGATCTGTACCCGGAGAATAAGGTCGCTAAGAAAAACAAGCAACTGTTTGAGAATCGCACCAGTTACCATGTGTCCGGGTTATGCTGGGATAAGTGGAGGAGGTCGGTGGGAGCACATAAGATGTATATCCGTCTGCAACTGATGCCTGCGTATTTCTCTAGGCAAGAGTCAAACTTCGTGAGCTCCCACGGCCTACCCCAGGCTGCGCCCGGACGGGCATACCTTATGGAGCACAGGTGAGCCATGGCATTGTGTAGGTATCATTTTGCAATGCAGTTTTTTCCCCTTGTGCCATTAAATTGTTAAATTCGTAGTTGTGTAGCGGAAGGGGAGGCCAGTTATGGGTGGGGTTTCTTTGCTGTGTCATTGTATTGTGAGTGGAACAGTGTATAAGGTATGTTTACATTGCAATGTAGCCGAAGCAAATTTCCAAGTATGTTGGAAAATGTACAGTGGGACCTCGACTTACGAGTGACCCGACTTACGTGTTTTTCGACCTCCGAATGACTTCCGGAAGAAAAAAAATGGCCGCCGCAACCGAATTTTTCGACTTCTGAAAGGAAGTCGCGGCCGCTTTAGATAGGGTTTCTTCGACTTACGAAGATATGATGCGGGTTTCTTCGACTTACGAATTTTTCCCGCTCAATGCATCCCTATGGGGACTCGACTTACGAGTGTTTTCGACTACCAAAGATCGCGTCGGAACGCATTATCGTCGTAAGTCGAGGTCCCACTGTACTTGGCTAATAAATTATTCCTATTCCTATTCCTATCCCAACCAATCCTGGAGGCTCAAACTTGACCCCCCCAGCCACCAAATGCCAGGAGTCCTTGAAAGATTTGAATGTTTCTGTAGGGATGGATTTAGACACTAGGAGAGGATATATTGCCTAGTCGCCATCCTTCCTTGCTCACATTAGCGAGATCAGCAGAGTAGCATCCTTTGCGGGTTAAACTTGGAAGCTAAGACAAGGTGGATTTAACCTTCTAGAAACAATAACCCAGGATGCTTTGAGGCAGGCTGGATTTTCCTGGTATTACCCCTTCCCCTTAAAAAACAACAATCGCACACACATTGTTTTGTGAAGAAATAAAAGTAGCATTTACTTACATAATCTAGGTATCAAAGCAGCGATTACAGTAGCAATTTGAAGGCAGGCTTATAACTACTAAGTTGCAAAAGTACAAAATCCAAGTAAAAAAATGGTGAGCTCAGACATGCACATGTGGTCAGCTTGGAAGCCCAATGGAGATGGAGGAGGCAGGAAGGAAGTACAGTGGTACCTCTACTTACGGTCACCTCCGGTTACGTATCCTTCGGGATACGTATGCGGCAAACCCAGAAGTATTTTTTCTGGTTTTGCCGTGCGCATGCGCGCTCTGCTGCGTGCATGCGCAGAACAAACACCTCCAGTTGTGGAAACCTCGGGATCCGACCGGAGCTCTGGAACAGATCCTGTCCGCAACCGGAGGTACCACCGTATGTAGTGTCACAGCTTCTTGCCAAGGCAGACAAAGGAAGTGATCTCACGGAGTTCTCTCTAGCATATTTTACAGGAGAGCTCTGTGAGCCTCAGCCCCTTCATACGCCTCTCTAGCAAAACATGAATTGTTGGTTTGACTGCAATAATACTTCCTCTGACATATGCTCAGACTAGGGCTCTGGTGGGCCTTTGGGAAAGAGGGTGCCACATATGTGGCCCAGTTGCTTTAAAGTCCAGGGGTCAGCAACCTTTTTCAGCCATGGGCCAGTCCACTGTACCTCGGACCATGTGGTGGTCCGGACTATATATTTTTTTTGGGGGGGGGAATGAACGAATTCCTATGCCCCACAAATAACCCAGAGATGCATTTTAAATAAAAGCACACATTCTACTCATGCAAAAACACCAGGCAGGCCCCACAAATAACCCAGAGATGCATCACATATAATAATGTTCAAGTGTCCCTGCGTCCACTGTGTGTCAGTGGAACTGCGCGAGTGCGCATGTCCCACAGGGACGCACGGATTGGAGAGCTCTACTTCCCCCCCCCCCAACAGGGACGCAGGCATTGGAGCGGCCGGAGAGGGGGGCGTGTCCGGGAGGCAGTGGCGGCGCACGCGCGTTGTCAGTTGCGACAGCGCCACCGCCTCGCACGGATGTCTCCCTCGCCGCCCCGTCTCTCCAGCCTGTCAGCTGCAGTCAGCCGCCAGCCTCTGCCGCCTCCTCCTCCTCCTCTAGCGCCCATTAATGTAATGGGCTACCTTCAACTAGTTTTAAATAAAAGGACACATTCTACTCATGTAAAAACACGCTGATTCCCGGACCGCCGCGGGCCGGATTTAGTAGGCGATTTGGCCGGATCCGGCCCCTGGGCCTTAGGTTGCCTACCCCTGCTTTAAACACAACCAGATCCTGAGCTAAGTAGTCAACTGGATCGCTAGTGGGTAGGGCAAGGCGGGGGAAGCTGTGGCCCTCCGCCTATTGCTGGTCCACAAATGGCCATCAGTGGGCAGACACTATGGGAGTTCTAGTCCAACAACATACGGAGAGCTGCAGGTTCACCATCGCTTGGGCAGGGTCCCTAGATTTTAAATTTTATTTTTTTAGTGGCTGGGGTGAGGAAAGAGCCCCCTGAACCTTGACTCTTATTTTTAGAAAAACTTTACCCTACCTTTTGGTTGTATATATTTTATTTTTATTTATTATATTTCTATACCACCTTTCCTTCCAAGGAGCTCAAAGTGGAGAACGTGGTTCTCCTCCTCTCCAGATGCTGTTGAACCACAGCTCCCATCAGGCCTAGGAAACATAGCCAACAGCCAGGGATGGTGGGAATTATAGTTCTGCAACATCTGAAGGGCCAAAGGGTACCCCACATCTGGCGCTGTGGTCTAAACCACTGAGCCTCTTGGGCTTGCCGATCAGAAGGTCGGCGGTTCAAATCCCTGTGATGGGGTGAGCTCCCGTTGCTCTGTCCCCGCTCCTGACAACCTAGCAGTTCAAAAGTACACTGGTTCAAGTAGATAAATAGGTACCACTGAGGCGGGAAGGTAAACGGTGTTTCTGTACGCTCTGGTTTCTGTCACGGTGTTCCATTGTGCCAGAAGCGGTTTAGTCCTGCTAGGCACATGACCCGGAAAGCTGTCTGTGGACAAACGCCGGCTCCCTCGGCCTGAAAGCGAGATGAGCGCCACAACTCCATTTGACTGGACTTAACCATCCAGGGGTCCTTTACCTTTACCTTACGTATGTTAGTCTTAGAGGTTTCACAACACTCTCTCTCTGTGTGTGTGACGGGCTAACACATCCCTCCCCAGAACGGGTTAATTTTAGAATGCAAACAAACTTTCAGGAAGCTCCTCTGCCCCATCCCATAATCGCCTTCCCATAATCCAAACCCAGCAAAGAGATAGAGAGACAGACAGACAGACAGAAAGACAGAAAGACAGATATAGAGATCTCCAGTCTGGGGCAGAGCTGAGCATTGTGCTCACTTTTCACTTCCAATGCAAAACATGCCTGCAGGCTATCTGTGAATGCCCATTTTTCTGGGGTATGGCTAAGCCCCAACTAGTCCCGGCCTGTTCCCAACCAGTTAGCCTGTTTGGCACCTTCCCAACCCGGCATGCCGAAGATGGAAGCTTATCTGCAGCTGAGCCCTGTTGAATTCACCTGGTCGTTTGCGTGCCTGGGAGCCTTTGCTGCAAGATGGCCGATAGCTCCGTCGGTAGAGCAGGAGACTCTGAATCTCAGGGTTGTGGGTTTGAGCCCCATGTTAGGCAAACGATTCCTGCATTGCAGGGGGTTGGACTAGATGACCCTTGGGGTCCCTTCCAACTCCACAGTTCTGCAATTCTACAAAAGGGTGGTGGCTGTACACTCACATCGCTTTGTATGGGGGAGCTGGCCAGCTTGTACTGTCGTATCTTGGTTTTTGAACGGCTTAGTTATCAAACATTTTGGCTCCTGACTGCAGCCAATCGGAAGCCGTGCTTTGGTTTCCGAACATTTTGGAAGTCGGATGGACTTCCGGAACAGATTCCATTCGACTTCCAAGGTACGACTGTAGTGCGTTTCTTAAATGTTAGCTTTCACTGGAGGCCTTTTAAGCAGAATGCCTGTAGTTGCACCCAGCGCCGGGCGGGGGGTGGGTGGGGTGAGACTAGATGATGACCAGGGTTCCCTCAAAGTCTGTAATCCTGTTATTCTATGCCCACTGTCTTTCTGTCCTCCTCCCAGCTCCTCGTATCAGCTGCGTGGCGAGATGGGCCAATCCTTCCCCACCTCTCAAGCCTTGGGATCGGACGCCCCGCCAGCTTATCAGCGCCCGCTGTCTGCCCCATGCCTCCCGTACCCTGCCCAAGGCTTCAAGCAGGAGTTCCATGACCCAATGTATGACCAGGCGAACCCGCTGGGGGCCAGTGGCAGCTCCCGGTACGCGGCAGGAGTAGTCATCAAGCAGGAACAGATGGACTATGCTTTTGATGCAGGTAGGCTGTGAGAGAATTGGGCTGAATTGTGGGAGGTGGGGGTGTGCGTGAGAGAGAGATGAGATGCACTAGTATTTTTCTTCAACAACAACAACAAATTTTATTTATACCCCGCCCTCCCCAGCCAAGACCGGGCTCAGGGCGGCTAACACCAGGTATAAAAACAATTGATTAAAATAAAAACAAAATCATCATCATCATTCTTTTATTCGACCGTCAGTCAGAAGAATACATTTGTACAGAATTAAAAGCATCTGAGAGAACTTTGAAAAAAGGAAACATAATCCACAATAGAATGGAACTAAACAAATAGCCCCATATCGATACACTCAATTAAAATCTTGCGACGCTTAGAAGCTAAAAAAAAGAAATTTAGCCACCAGGGAGGCTGTATTTCTAGTAATATTATTCAGTAAATATAAAACCTGTCTTTCTCTGGGTAGAAAGCTAGATTGACGTAAAAGTGGAGTTATAAGATTTTGCCTAAGTTCTACATAGAGAGGACAAGACAGAAGGATATGTCCGGTAGACTCAACCACGCCCATAGTACAATGACAGGTTCTCTGGGCCTATGGAACTCCCTTGTACCTTCCCCACAATACAGTGGAATCAAGGGCGTTTAGTCTAGCCGCTGTAAGAAGTCTTGCGGTATTTCACATAGTGGATTTCCGCGAGATAGGGGCCTGGTGTCATTTGATATATCTGGTCCCCTAGGGACATCCCTGGTTTCACTTGAGCTATGTCCTCTTGTCTGGCAACATCGCTCAATCTCCGGGAGATTGCAGTTCTAGCTTGATTATACGTCATGGACTCCAGGTAGAGGTGTGACAATCCACAGGACTGCACCTCTTTTATGACCTCCCTTTCCCATGATGACTGCAAATCACCCCTCAATGTCAAGGGGGCGATGCCCACTGGTTTAAAACAAAGCTTGAGCCATAGCCAAAGCTTCGTCTTTAAGGCCACATATCGTAAAGCTTGCCAGCCGACCTCAAGTCTCATAACCGCGCCCGCCACCGAGGGGGGCGGGAAACAGAATTAAAATACATCATTAAAGTGCAGCCTCATTTCAGTAGAAACTCAAATCAAAAAGCTGTTTGGGGACGAAAGCGTCAAATCTTCACCAAGGCCAGCTATCCAGACTGGTCCTACGTGGGACAGAAAAAAGCCAGGGAAGTCCCCAAATAGGGGTTCCATCACAGAAGGAAAAGGAAAGAGAGGGAGGGGATCAGGCTGATTCCAAGCCAAAGGCCAGGCAGAACAACTCTGTCTTACAGGCCCTGTGGAGCGTTCCACCAGGTCGGAGCCAGTGTTGAGAAGGCCCTGGCTCTGGTTGAGGCTAATCTGACTTCCGTGGGGCCCAGGACCTCTAGGGTGTTGCTATTTATGGACCTTAAGGTCCTCCATGGGGCATACCAGGAGAGGCAGTCCTGCACAGCGTATCAAAGCCCATTAGCCCTGCAGAGTCATCCTGGTTCTGAAGGGGCCCCTCTTCTGAAGGGTGGGGTGGGGTTGGGGTGTCATGCACAGAGCACCCAAAACCTGGAAGTAGTCCTTTAAAAAATAAATAAATAATAATTTATGCTTTTCAGGTTTATACATTTCACTCATTCTACAATCATTTTAACATTCATTTAACATTTAACATTGACTTCCTTCCCCCCTCTTTCTGCAGATCCGTAAATTTGTTTTTAATATCTTCTGCATATCCAAATTAACATAATTTGCGCATCTACTTTAAATACATACTGTTATCAAACTGCAGGTTATTACAATAATCCTGCCAGCGTTCTTATCTGTTTACAATTTATCTGCAAATATTCAGTAAAACGTTTCCATTGTTTTTTAAAAAAGTTCGTTATCCTGATTTCTTATTCTTCCAGTAGGTTTCGCCATTTCTGCATATTCCGTAAGTTTTTGTATCCAATCTTCCTTTGCTGGGACGGCCAGCAAACTCCCAATGAAACTTGACTGGCTTTGTGGTTTTTTTTACCAGGAATGGCTAACCTGCTGCTCTTCTGATGTTGAGAATACAGTTCCCATCCATCCTGGTCCATTGGCCATGTTGGCTGGGGAATGATGGGAGCTGGAGTCAACATCTGAAAACCCAAAGTTGATTCCCCTTTTCCTGCGGAAATAGGAAAGCAGATTCCCAGAGGACAAGGGGGGACTGCAGGCTCTCGGAAAAGAAAAGAGGAGAACGTTTTTTAAAAAAATAATAATCTCTGCACATGTTCAGGAACACAGAGCTTTGGGGGGGTGGGGGTGGGGGGAAAGGAGCCTAGTTAATTGTCTGCCAGGCTGCTAACTTTTATCTAGCCCACAGAGCCTCTTTCTTCCCCATTCCCCTGCATTTTCATACTTTGCTATATTTTCTCCTTCTTGTATTGAGGGAGGAGGAATGTAAAAAAAAGAAAGGGCTAATGATAAATGGCGTAGCTGATTTGTTGCCCTCCAGATATTTGCTGCACTACAACTCCCATCGCCCCTGGCCAGGCCTGATGGGAGTTGGAGTCCCAACAACTTTGGGAGGGTGGTGAGCAGAGATGCCCTGACAGCTAAATGGCTTCAATGTCTTACAGAGGTAAATAGAAGTTCTGAATGATCTATTTTATACCTTATAGCATGAGCTGGGAAGACTGTGTCCATCTAGCTGTAACCATTGACCATGTTTTTTTGGGGTTTTGTTGTCACAGCGTATGCATTCGACTAAAAATTTAAAAACGTTTTGTCAAGTACAGTCACACAGCCCGTTTTGTGTTTTTTTTTTTAAAAAGCTGCTTTTTCTTAAGCTATTGATTATGTTATAGAAATGTACAAGCTTTTTGGGTTCATAGAATTCTTCATCAGCCAACCATCACATCGATGAATCTTGGAAGCTTGCAGCCTCCCATCTTACACTCAACTGCATCCCCAAACCCAGTGGTCTTAACTGTCTCAGTATTTTTCTCCTATTGGGGCAACAATGACAAAATAAGTCTATAAGCTATCCACCTTTCTTTCTTTCTTTCTTTCTTTCTTTCTTTCTTTCTTTCTTTCTTTCTTTCTTTCTTTCTTTCTTTCTTTCTTTCTTTCAAGCCACAGGTCACTTTCAAGCAGGCTGCACCTCCCCCCCCCTTCCTTTCTTTGACTGAGAGGCAATCTTTTCTTTTCTTTATTCATTTCCTTTTACTTCCCAGCCTGGAATGTTTCTGTGCTCAGTTTCATAGCTTGCAAGCTAATGAGCCTGTGAGATGTGATCAAAAGGTGGCGGGTGTTTTTTAGGCAAGGCTACCCTCCTCTCGCGCATCTCACTGTGGAGGGATAGCTTACGCACTTCAAGATCTCTGAATAAGTTCTTCCAGGGCCAGCTCCAGCTACAAACCTCCTACAAACCTCTTATCCCCTGCCCGGGATAAACCCCCTCCAGTGAGATGGTTCCTCTCATTCAGTTTTTTCAATAGCCTTCAAAGACCAGAGTGGGGATCTAACTGGACCTTGGCTTTTATGTATCTACTAGTGAATTTAGCCCGTTAAAAACGGGCTCTAGGAGCCGGAGCAGCAGGAGCCGGGGGACCGGGAGGCTTCGGCGGGGGCGACCGGCTGGCCCGTCAGCGGAGGCCGCCTCGCCTCGGACCCCCGCCGGCTGGGCAGCGCGCAGGGAAGGGCGCGGGCCAGATGGGGGGCCTCCTTCTCTGTCGGCTTCTCGGCCACGGCCTCCTGGGGGGGCGCGGCTCCCACAGGCCGAGCAAGCGCCGGCCGCAGCGGCCGCCATAGGCGGCGGGAGCGGCGTGGCGGCGGGAGCCTCGATCGGCGGGCGGCGGCGGGAGCGGGAGCGGCGCTTTGCGCCGCTTCCCCCCGGCAATGGCGGCGGCGCAGTTTCGCCCGGCCGGAAGTGTCTCTGCGTCGTCCCGCCCCCCTCTCCGCCCCCTCCAATCCCTGCGTCCGTCTGTGACATGCGCACAACGCACTTCCGTGACACACGGAAAAGCAGGGACACTTCAAGATTATTATATAGGATTCAACGGTCCCACTTAATAATTCTTTTCTTTTCCTTTTATTTTTTTAATATAATTTTTATTAAGTTTTATTAAGTTTTTTATTTATTTTATTTATTAAGTTTTCTGTTTTACAATTTTAAATACTCGTTTAAACATCCTTACAATATCAATGACTTCCCTTCTTCTCTTTCCATGGTTCATTTTGCATACCATACATCCCTGCATATTTCACATGAACTAAACCATTCAGTAATCCATTGCTACAACCATCAAAACTTATTTACACTGTTGAATTCATCTTAATGCTACCAGCATTTTTAAATGAACACAGTTTTCACCCATATATTCAGTAAACATTTCCCAGTCTTCTTTATTCTTCTTGTTCTCTTATTCTATGTGTTAGGTCCGCAAGCTGCACATATTCCATCAGTTTTTAAGTTGCCATTCTTCTTTGGTTGGGACCTCACTCGTTTTCCATTTTTGGGCTAACAAAACACAGGCCGCAGTGGTAGCATACATAAATAGTCTTTTTTGACACCTGGGAATTTCCCTCTGAAATATCCCCAACAAAAAGGACTCTGGGTTGTTGTTGTTTGGAAAGGTATTTTAAAACATTTTTTTCAATTCATTGTATATCATTTCCCAATACTCTTTTACCCTTTTACAAGTCCACCACATATGATGAAATGTACCCTCAACCTCGTTACATCTCCAGCACTTATCTGTTTCGGACTTATGCATTTTAGCAAGTCTACTCGAAGTTAGACACCATCTGTAAATCATTTTCAGGTAGTTTATGTATCTATTCAATGGCCCCTCTTAATCATACAGTGGTACCTTGGTTCTCAGACGCCTTGGTACTCAAAACAACTTGGAACCCAAACACTGCAAACCCGTATGTAAGTGTTCTGGTTTGCAAACTTTTTTTCGGAAGCCGAATGTGTTCCGTTTTGAGTGTTACGCTTCCGATTTGCTATTTATTTTGTGTTTCTATTTCCGTGGCTTTTTTGTTTTGTTTTTGTGACTGTGTGAAACCCAGTTCAGCTACTGATTGATCGATAGTGTGACTGCAGTACATTGTTTATTGCTTTCATTTTATGGATCCACGGTCTCGTTAGATAGTAAAATTCATGTCAAATTGCTGTTTTAGGGGTTGTTTTTAAAAGCCTGGAACGGATTAATCCGTTTTGCATTACTTTCTATGGGAAAGCACGCCTTGGTTTTGGAACGCTTTGGTTTTGGAACGGACTTCCGGAGCGGATTTAGTTTGGGAACGAAGGTACCGCTGTATTTTTCTGTGTACAAAAAGAAACTGGCAACCCTTTCATCTGGCCGGAGACTTTTATCTGGCATGTGACGTTGTCGAGATTTCCTTTCCATCCACCCCCTTGCTTAAATTGCACCTTCAGCTTAAATTCCCTTTTCAGCTTATCAGACCCCGATGGCGCGCAGTTATTCCGCTCTGGGGTGGCGTGGCATTTTGTGACCTTCAAATACTAGCAGGGAGGGAGAGAAGAGGCGCTGCTGTGCTTCTTCCCAAGGCCTGGCGTTGCATTGCATAACTTCGAGCCGCCTCCCCCCCCCCCGCCTCGGCGTCCTGGCAGGGAGCCCTCCTGTTGCTGAATGGAGCAGAAAGGAATTTCATTCACAAAATGGAGGCACAGGAACTGGGCTCTGGGGCTGGCGGGGTGTCGGATTACAGCAAGGCTGCTCTCCTTATGGGCAGCTGACATCAGCGCACAGGCTGGTAACCGGAGCCAAATCTTGCTTGGCTCGAAGCCCAGAGGGAAGAAAGTCTGGGCATGCAACTTCCGAGCCCAGGGCGTCGAAATGCCTGGGTGGAAACAGGGGTTTCTTTGGCTGCCAGAGAAGCCGGGGGGGGGGGAACCAGCCCCCTCTTTCCGGCAGCCCTTAATTTTCTCCATGGGCAGTCTTTAAAGGCTTTTCCTGGGCTGCCCCTTCCTCTCTGCTCAACCTTGCAAAACCGCAGGCAGCTTTGGGGAGAGTGCGGGAGCATAGCTGTCAACTTTTCCCTTTTTTTGCGGGAGATTCCCTTATTCCGAATAGGATTCCTTGCAAGAAAAGGGAAAGGTTGAAGCCCCTCTTACGAATGTTATAGAGAGCCAGTGTGGTGTAGTGGTTAAGAGCGGTAGACTCGTAATCTGGTGAACTGGGTTTGCATTTCCGCTCCTCCACATGCAGCTGCTGGGTGACCTTGGGCTAGTCACACTTCTCTGAAGTCTCTCAGCCCCACTCACCTCACAGAGTGTTTGTTGTGGGGGAGGAAGGGAAAGGATTATGTTAGCCGCTTTGAGACTCCTTTGGGTAGTGATAAAGCGGGATATCAAATCCAAACTCTTCTTCTTCTTCTTATAAGAAAAAACTGCTCCTTTTCCCTTATGGGGTACCCAAGAGCCCATATACAGTCCTAATGTAGGTTCTCTATTGGTAGGAGAAAATAACAGAGGCCAACCAGAGAATGTTGAGAAGCAAAGCAGCTAGTAAGCCTGATCTTTATTAAAGCTGTTGCAACAGGGTGCTCACCCCCCCCACAAAGGTAAAGGGTAAAGGGATCCCTGACCATTAGGTCCAGTCGCGAACGACTCTGGGGTTGCAGCGCTCATCTCGCTTTACTGGCCGATGGAGCTGGTGTACAGCTTCCGGGTCATGTGGCCAGCATGACTAAGTCGCTTCTGGCGAGCCAGAGCAGCGCACGGAAATGCCATTTACCTTCCCGCCAGAGCGGTACCTATTCATCTACTTGCACTTTGACGTGCTTTCGAACTGCTAGGTTGGCAGGAGCAGGGACCGAGCAACAGGAGCTCACCCCGTCGCGGGGATTCGAACCGCCGACCTTTTGATCGGCAAGCCCTAGGTTCTGTGGTTTAACCCACAGCGCCACACATAAGACCTTAGAATTCCTATAACACCAGCTTTTAAACATTTAACCCATGCATTTGAAATCCACTGTTGTTTGGAGCCGTGCTTCAGTGTTGGGTTTTAATGCAGGGGGGGGGGCAGGCTTGTGGGGCAAAAAGAGCTTTTGCTTAACAGTCTTGCATATTATGCAATTGTATTTGAAGCATTTTTAGCCTACTCTTCCATTGAGAAAGGCTCCCAGAGCAACTTGTAAATGTCCGTAATAAGGCAGTTGCGACACAAAAGGAAAAGGGATTCGGAAGGAGGAGGAAACACCCCCCCCACACAAACACTATTCTGGCACTAATTCTTAGGTGCAGTTTGAATCTGTTTGAATACAGCATTGAAATCACATGTACTGATTCACAACTCCCCTTCAAATATTTTCATAAGACTACTATTGTCTACTGGACTTTTTTATTGAGATATTTTTTTCAACACATAAAGTTACTGCAACTCGCACGTTTAGTCGATGAAACAAAATTTGAGTCAAAGAAATATGCTAGCTCGGATAGATCTGAATCTATTTAGATTATTATTACTATTTTGAAAACACACGCTGCAGCATACCAAAGGGTGAGGTTCTCCCTGCTGCTATTTGTTTTATTTATTTTTAAATAATTTTGAACTCCCCTTTTATTTGAAAGGGGGGGGGAGGAATTTCGGGCAGGGCAGCAGAAAGAGCAATAATAAAAGTTGAGCTCAAATCATTATTAAAGCAATTTAGTGTAACAATCCAAAGAATCAAACCTCTCCACCCGCCATACAGTAAAATCAATTGTAAATATTATTGCACGGTGTTAATGAAGTGTTAGTGGAGTCTGTCTGATGTGGGGGTGGGCTGCCTGGCTGGCTGATTTTTTCCAGAGAGAGACTTCTACAAATAGGAAGCCACCACTTTTAGGATTTGCACCTCTGGAGGGAGGAAGCCAAATCCTGCCTACTAAACCCAGCAATTTGTGTGTGTGTGTGTGTGTGTGTGTGTGTGTGTGTGTGTGTGTGTGTGTCTTATTTATTTATTTATTTATTTATTTATTTATTTATTTATTTATTTATTTATTTATTTGGTTTTTCAAATTAAAATTTTACAGAGATATATCAAACATAAATCATAAAAAAGCAAGAATCCAAGGAATCTCCTGGGCTTCCATCCTCCCCTTTGTAGGTCCTATTGTTAATCATTTCCTCCTGCATCTTTTGCGATGTTCCAAATCTTTTACATCTCCATTTGTGTCCAGAATTCAGCCTTAAACTACAAGTGATATTCCAATCCTACTATCGATTTTAACTGTTTACAATGGCCTTTAAGATAAGTTTTTTTAAAAAAATTCCCCATTCCTTATTAAAATTTTGGTCTTCCTGATTTCTGATTCTTCCGGCCGTTTTAGCCATTTCGGCATAATCCGTCAACTTGATCTGCCAATCTTCTCTGGTCGGGACTTTATCTTCTATCCATCTCTGGGCCAATAACATCCGCGCAGCCGTCGTCGCATACATAAATAGTCTTTTCTGCTCCCTTGGGATTTCGGCACTTAGAATTCCTAAAAGGCTTCAGGTTTTTTAGCAAAGGTTATTTAAACATTTTTTTCCAACTCGTTATATATCATTTCCCAAAATCCTTTTACTACCTTACAATTCCACCACATATGATAGAAGGTGCCTTCTTTTTCTTTACATTTCTGGCATACATTTGAGCATGTTTTATACATTTTTGCCAACATGCTGTGAACCTTAAATTCCATAACTTCTCCCAAGCTGTAAGTTGTATATGATACCCAAAGTCTCTCGCCCAGTGTATCATTACTGATTTGACCTGTTTGTCTTTTGTTTCTTTGTGTCTGTCTTATAGATGTCCCAAGCTGCCATTCGATGTATATGAATGTGGAACCCTTCCCAGGACATTCCAACCCCGACAGCACACTAGGTGAGGCATTTTCCTTGAAGGCCTTTTCTTGTCCGCAAGCCAATATCTCCTATTAGCTGGGCTGTTAGCTGTTTCTAAGTCTACACACGTGACCAGGCTGGCTAGTAAAAGGCAGGTTTGTACAGGTGAAACTCGAAAAATTAGAATATAGTGGAAAAGTCCATTTATGTAAGCAACTGTTTTCATTAGCTACTGGACTTTAATATATGAGATAGACTCATGACATGCAAAGCGAGATATGTCAAGCCTTTGTTTGTTATAATTGTGATGATTATGGCGTACAGCTGATGAAAACCCCAAAGTTGAAATTGTTAAGTTGGGGTTCTCATCAGCTGTACGCCATAATAATCACAATTATAACAAACAAAGGCTTGACATATCTCGCTTGGCATGTCATGAGTCTATCTCATATATTAGTTTCACCTTTTAAGTTGAATTACTGAAAGAAATGACCCTTTCCACAATATTCTAATTTTTCGAGTTTCACCTGTACACTCAGGAAAGGATCTTCCCTTTGTTTTCTGTATTTTGAGTTCAGCTGCAGTACATATACGGACCAGTAAGAAAAGCAAGTTTCCATGTCACACAACCCTGGTTGGGCAACACCAAGGGAATGCATGTGGCATTAGAAGCTTTTATAGGGGTGAGCGGTTGTCATGTGATCACTCCCAGCCAACCTGGAGCATTGGGAGGAGCACGTGTCATGTGACCTGTCCCAGCCAATCCGGAGCACTGGAAAGAAGGTTCTGGCAGCTAACCCTGGTTGATGATTCAGTCAATCATCCCCCAAATGGGAACGTTCAAGACCCCTATTGCAAGAGAAAGGTTGTTTTCTGCTGCTCCTGAGAAGAGGACACGGAGCAATGGATTCAAACTACAAGAAAGAAGATTCCACCTAAACATTAGAAAGAACTTCCTGACAGTAAGAGCTGTTTGACAGTGGAATTTGCTGCCAAGGAGTGTGGTGGAGTCTCCTTCTTTGGAGGTCTTTAAGCAGAGGCTTGACAGCCACCTGTCAGGAATGCTTTGATGGTGTTTCCTGCTTGGCAGGGGGTTGGACTGGATGGCCCTTGTGGTCTCTTCCAACTCTATGATTCTATGATTCTAAGTCAGATCTGTTTCTACGCAGTTATTCACCAAGCAAATTATGTTCATTTAGCCAAGCTATCTTTTTGAATCCATGTTAAAAGTTTTGAGGACCCCTCATTTTTGGAATGTGAAAGTTGAAAAAAAATCAGCCTGCCCTGCTGATGTGTTCTTCTTTTCACAGGGTACAGTTATGAGAAACAGGCGCGGCCGTTCGCTGATGACGTCTGCGTCGTCCCTGAGAAGTTTGAAGGTCAGATACGCAATTGCCCTGGGTTATATGAGCTGCACCACTGGGCATCCCCCATCTTTTCAAAGGCTGCCTGATTGAGCTAAGGAAACGTTTTGCATGAATTCAGTACTCTCTAAAACAAACAATTTAAAGAAATCTGAACCAGAATGTCCAGCTGTCAGCCCCAGATCATAATCCCTCCCCGCATAGGAAGAAAAGCCCAAGTCTTTACAGCCTTGGAGATTTGCGGCATTTAAATGTAGGGCCTTTTGTCATGTGCATGGTCTGGTAAGGAAGCAAATCAAACCTCCTCATCAGAACCGGAGCAATGATCTACATCGTCTTGCCCAAAGCTGAAATCTATATGAACCCAATGTACAAAAGAAAGACAGTCACGAGGAAAATAGGACGAAAAAGGGGAGAGCCTGGGCTCTATCGTGACAATCCCTGAAACGAGATACTAAGAACTAAAGTGCTAAACTGAGGTAAAACGTTACTCAAAATTAAAATAGAACCATTAAACTGCAACGTAGATAAGATAAAGCTAAAGCCAAAATAAGAACATTTAAACTGAAAATACCTGACGAGAAGCCAGCTAATAATCTTGTTTCACTGAATCTGCCTGTTTTCTCAAAGGTAGTTAGAATTTACTGAAAGCTCAAAGAGCTTGAAAAATTTCCTTACGAGAAAAAACGTTTTACCTCAGTTTAGCACTTTAGTTCTTAGTATCTCGTTTCAGGGATTGTCACGATAGAGCCCAGGCTCCCCTCTTTTTCATCCAAAGCTGAAATCTGCCTTCCTCTCTGAAAATTCAGGTGGAACTAGAACAGGAAAAATTAAATTTGAAATCCAGATTATAATAGAGGTGTGTGTGTGTGTGTTGGAGCAGGGGGCTAGGCCATTGCGTCTTACCTCATTGATGAGGAAAATGGGGGTGGGCATCTGGGGGAAAAGACTTTGGCAATCCCACCCACCAAGGAGCCCAAGGTGTTTTGAAAATACAGTGGTAGCTCCGGTTGCGAACGGGATCCGTTCCGGAGGTCCGGCCGCTTTCCGAGGAATTTGCAACTGGAGGACTGCTTCTGCGCATGCGCGCTCGGCGAAACCCAGAAAAAATACTTCCAGGTTTGCTGCATTCGCACCCCGAAGTTTACGTGTCCAGAGGGATAAGTAAGCGGAGGTACGACTGTACGTAATTTTGGCTTTAGGAACCACCCCCAGAACGTAACTCCGGCATAAGTTGGCAGTTGCCTATAGACTTTGTGCTGGAGTTATTTTATATAAGGTAAAATTCTTACTCTCTTCCAGGGCTTAATTTGAAGCAAGTCTTAGCTTGGGAATCTGCCTTATTGCCAGACTCTTATCTACCCTGGAATATATGAAGTAACATGGAAAACCTGCAACAAAATGTTGCAGTGTATCTCCATCTTCTAATGGGAGCACTCCTATTCCGGGTACCAGCTAACCACACTGGTTTCCAAGATGCTGTTCTCTCTTCCACCCAGCCACGATTTTATAGTTTTCTTTTCCAATGGACATTCAGGGCTCCATGCTACTGAGTCCTCCTAGGGCTGTTTTGGAGGTCTTTTGCAAATATTTATATACCTCTGCAAAACCTGGGGTTCCACCAAGCATACTGACGCCTGCCTCTTTGTTTGCTACTGGTCTTATTTTGGCTGCTTAGCCCTTGGCACACCACCTGAGTTTGATAATAGAGGGAGCGATGAACTTTGAGCCAACGTTCGAAATTCACCAGGCGCCTTTTGCACCCGGCTATCGGCCACTTGTGACCAAGCGAAGATGCCCGGGTGCCAGGATGGCACCTGATGTCTCCACCATCTGGAGGTGCCATGCTTGGGGATCCTTGGATCTGGACTGCTTTCGTATACTAGCAACACATCCTGTGGAATTCTCTCCGTTATATTTTATCTGTACAATCGGAATGGATTTCAGGAACCAAAAAGGCCCATTGAAAAATGCAACTTTCAAGCCACCTAGCCCCCAAAATGGCAATTGGGCATTTTGTTTTGGTGACTGTAACCCTGGTTTAAGGAGCCATTTGGCGCCTGGCTTATACAGCCGTACCTTGGTTAACGCGCGACTTGCGAGTCGAACGTTTTGGAACCCAAACGTCTGGCGCGGCTTCCGATTGGCTGCAGGAGATTCCAGCAGCCAATCGGAAGCCGCGCCTTGGTTTCTGAACGTTTTGGAAGTCGAACGGACTTCAGGAACGGCTTCCGTTTGGCTTCCAAGGTACCACTGTATATCTGACACTGCTTTGAGTGTGTGTGTGTGTGTGTGTGTGTGTGTGTGTGTGTGTGTATATATATATATATATACACACACACACACACATACACACACACACATATATATACATACACACACAGTGGTACCTCGGGTTATGGGACGTGGGTGGTGCTGTGGGTTAAACCACAGAGCCTAGGGCTAGGTTGGCGGTTCGAATCCCCGCAACGAGGTGAGCTCCCGTTGCTCGGTCCCTGCTCCTGCCAACCTAGCAGTTCGAAAGCACAAAGTGCAAGTAGATAAATAGGTACCGCTCCGGCGGGAAGGTAAACGGCGTTTCCGTGTGCTGCTCTGGTTCGCCCGAAGCGGCTTAGTCATGCTGGCCACATGACCCGGAAGCTGTACGCCGGCTCCCTCAGCCAGTAATGCGATATTAGCGCCGCAACCCCAGAGTCGGACACGACTTGACCTAATGGTCAGGGGTCCCTTTACCTTTACCTTTTACCTCGGGTTAAGAACTTAATTCGTTCTGGGGGTCCGTTCTTAACCTGAAACTGTTCTTAACCTGAGGTACCACTTTAGCTAATGGGGCGTCCCGCTGCCACCGCACGGTTTCTGTTCTCATCCTGAAGCAAAGTTCTTAACCCAAGGTACTATTTCTGGGTTAGCAGAGTCTGTAACCTGAAGCGTCTGTAACCCGCGGTACCACTATAGCAGGATTGGAGAACCTTTGCCCCCCCCTCCCCAGTTGTAACCTGAGTTGCAACTCACACAAGCCCCAGCAGGCATGGGCAATGTGAGTTGTAGTTTGGCAGCGCCTGGTGAGCTAAAGGTGCCCCACACCTTATTCACAGCATGCCTTTCCCCTGCTACCGAGAGGGAAATGAAAAATTGGGAGTTCTAGGCAGCGCTTGATACTGGCACCTCCTTTCTTATCGGTTAAAAGAAATAGGGGTGCTTCTTGTTTTCATCATGCTTGCTCTGTGCTTGGCAGGGGACATCAAGCAAGAAGCGGGTGGGTACCGTGAGGGCCCCCCTTATCAACGGCGGGGGTCTCTGCAGCTTTGGCAGTTCCTGGTAGCTTTGCTGGACGACCCAAGCAACTCCCATTTCATTGCCTGGACAGGCCGAGGAATGGAATTCAAACTCATTGAACCAGAGGAGGTGGGTCTTGTTTAAGGTTGAATTAATTTTTATACTACCCACCAAGTTTTGATTCCGGTGCAATTTACAGCGTGTTGTTATCTCCTCCCTTTCTCCTTCCCCAAGTAAGTCAACTCCCATAAATGTGCCAATGGCCATTGCTGGACAGGGAAGAGCACTCTGCGTGCACTCAGAGGCCACCTTCTCATCTGCCCAGCTAAAAAGCTAAAAGCTAAAAGCAGGCTTCAATGTTCAAATGTGGTGGGTTATTATTATTATTATTTAGGTTCCTTGACATGGTCTGTTTCGCATTACAGTGGTACCCTGGTTCTCAAACTTAATCCGTTCCAGGAGTGCATTCGATTCCTGAAATCATTCAAAAAGCAAGGCACGGCTTCCGATTGGCTGCAGGACGTTCAGCTTCCGAAAAACGTTCGCAATCCGGAACGCTTACTTCCAGGTTTGCGGCGTTCGGGAACTGATTTGTTCGGGAGCTAAGCCGCTCGAGTGCCAAGGTACCACTGTATCGTTATTTATTGAATTTATATACCTGCTCTATATCCGCAGGTCTCAGGGATAAAACAAGATAAAATCAGAATATAAAACCACAATGTAAATAATAATGATAATGATAATTTATTTATACCCCCGCCCATCTGGCTGGGTTTCCCCAGCCACTCTGGGCGGCTCCCAACAGAATATTAATAACACGATAAAACAGCACACATTAAAAACTTCCCTAAACAGGGCTGACCTTCAGATGTCTTCTAAAACAGTGTTTTTCACCCTCTTCTGGGCAACGGAACACCTGTCTTAGGAAAAAAATCTCGCGGCACAGCACCCACAGCGCGCGGCTTTTTCTCCATGGGGGGGGCCCGGCACAGTTTTTTTTCGGGCCTCCGAGGCCCAGCGCGGCTTCTTCCCGCGCTGGGGAGGCCCGGCGGGGCTTTTCCCCGCGTCGGAGAGGCCCGGCGGAGCTTCTGCTCACGCCGGGAGGACCCCGGCACAACTTTTTTTTCGGGCCTCCGAGGCCCAGCGCGGCTTCTTCCCGCGCTGGGGAGGCCCGGCGGGGCTTTTCCCCGCGTCGGAGAGGCCCGGCGGAGCTTCGGCTTTCCCCCGCGGCACAGCAGCCGGTGTCTCGCGGCACACTAGTGTGCCGCGGAACACCGGTTGGGAAAGGCTGTTCTAAAAGTCAGGTAGTTGTTTATTTCCTTGACATCTGACGGGAGGGCATTCCACAGGACGGGTGCCACTACCGTGAAGGCCCTCTGCCTGGTTCTCTGTAACCTCACTTCTCACAGTGAGGGAACCGCCAGAAGGCCCTCAGAGGTGGACCTCAGAGTCTGGGTTGAACGATGCGGGTGGAGATGCTCCTTCAGGTGTACTGAATAATCAAAATAAAAACACCCCCCCCCCAAAAAAGCACATTTTTAAGGGCATAGAATTAAACCCAGCGTTGTTTTTCTCTCTGCTCCCCACTTTCTATGGGCACGGCTGCAGGTGGCGCGGCTTTGGGGCATCCAGAAGAACCGCCCAGCCATGAACTACGACAAGCTGAGCCGCTCTCTTCGTTACTATTACGAAAAGGGCATCATGCAAAAGGTTGGTTTTTGCGTCTGGAGTGGAGGGCGGTTGTCCGGCGTTGAAGCTGGGTTGCGCTTGGGTGCAGTTTTGTCCCCCACCTCCGAATTCTGCAAAGTCAAACTTGTGACTAAGGATAGAGAGGATGACAGCCAGAGTCGCCTCAGAGACTGGTTGTGAGAAGGCCGGCAGGTTGGGGGGCTGAATGAGGGCAGAATGAGGTGGGTGGGGCAGTGCCTCTCCCCCCCCCCAATAAATCAGCCTCCACTGCCTGCGCAGTTTGAGCTTAGGAAGGGGCATGTGCGTTAATAGAAATTATTTTTAAAAAAACAGCTCCGAAAAAGGGAAAAAAGAGAAAGAAGCAGGAAGAAGGAAGGAATCGGAGAGAGGAAAAGGGACAGAAACGAAAAAGAAAGGGGGAAATAATAATAATAATAATTTATAATAATTTATTATTTATACCCTGCCCATCTGGCTGGGTTTCCCCAGCCACTCTGGGCGGCTTCCAACAGAACATTAAAATACAATAAGCAATAAGCAATAAAGATGCTGCTCAGAATGTTGGGTTGTATAGTTACTTATCTCCTTGACATCTGGTGGGAGGGCGTTCCACAGGGCGGGCGCCACTACCGAGAAGGCCGTCTGCCTGGTTCCCTGCAACCTCACTTCTCGCAGGGAGGGAACCACCAGAAGGCCCTCGGAGCTGGACCTCGATGGGGGTGTAGATGCTCCTTCAGGTATACTGGGCCGTTTAGGGCTTTAAAGGTCAGTGTAGATCAGGCATCGGCAACCTCCAGCCCATGGGCCGGATGCGGCCCATGAAGCCAGTTCATCCAGCCCACAAGCTGCCCGGTCACCGAGCTGCCCACTCGGCAAGTCCCCCGCGCTAAACCGCCATGGCGCGGGGACTCGCGCAGACGCCAAAAATCGCCTCTGCGGAGGCATCTGAGCATGTGCAGAAGCGATTTCCGGCGGCAGGGATATGCCCTGATCCGAAAATCGCTTCTGCGCAGGTGTCTGGGCATGCGCAGAAGCGATTTCCGGCTCCGGGGCACATGCACAGATGTGATTTCCAGTATCACGCTGCGCATGTCCGGCCCACGGACAAGCTCCGTGGGATCGATCCGGCCCACGGCCGGATAACGTTGCTGACGCTTGGTGTAGATCCTTTAGGGCTGGTGTTATATGGTCCCGGCGGCCACTCCCAGTCAACAGCCATATTTGGGATTAGTTGTAGTTTTCGAGTCACCTCCGAAAGCATCCCCACATAGAGCGCATTGCAGTAGTCCAAGCGGGAGATAATCAGAGCATGCACCACTCTGGCGAGACAGTCCGCGGGCAGGTAGGGTCTCAGCCTGCGTACCAGATGGAGCTGGTAAACAGCTGCCCTGGCACAAAGAATGCACCCAACCTCTGTTCTGGGGTCATCCATGTGGGGTTATTTGCAAGAACCGCTTGCTGCAGTTCTCTCTTTCCCCTCCATTCTCCTCCCTGCCTTACAGGTAGCTGGTGAGCGTTATGTGTACAAGTTCGTCTGTGAACCCGAAGCCCTCTTCTCCCTGGCTTTCCCCGACAATCAGCGCCCGTCCCTGAAGGCCGAGTTCGAGTGGCACGTCAGCGAGGAGGACACCGTGCCTCTGTCCCACCTGGACGAGGGCGTAGCCTATATGCAAGATCTCGGGGGGCAGCCGCCGTATGGGAAAGGCTACACCTATTAACTGCCGTGCCGAAGAGACGGGTCAGATAATGGCCGTGTTGTACATATATGAAGACGCTTGTCGGTAATCACCAATGTAGAGTATTGCCTCGGCTTTCCTGACGCTGAACCGGACTGTACAGTGGGCTGCCTTTTTGAGGAGAGGGCAGTACGGTTGCCCAGTACCCAGATCTGGATTCAAATCCTGCCTTAGCCGTGGACTCACTGGGTGAACTTTGGCCGAGCTGCTTTCATTCCAGCCTCCGTTCCCGAGGACTAGCGTCCTACCTCGCAGGGATGTTGTGAGGGCGGGGTCAAATAAAGATTGTAAAGTGCTTTCTACATGGTTTTTTGGAAATGCTATCTTGGTTGATTAACAGTAAGTGTACTCAGCTTGAAGAGATAAGATAAGAGATAAGAGTTCCTTGTTGTCATTGTACAGGTACAAGTGCAACGAAATTGGATGCCATCCCATAAAAACAAAACAAACAAAAAAACAGCACAAAAAACTAAGAAACACATTTTCAGTCACACATGCACATACATACACACCCATCACAACTCTCCAAGGTCATATTATCTGGTTACAGCATTTAAGATGGTTATAGGTCTTGGATAGAAACTATTCTTCAATCTATTTGTTCTATATCTCTTGCCCAAAGGCAGTGGTGCAAAGAGACTATATCCCGGATGAGATGGATCCTGTAAAATATTATTTACTTTTTTAAGGCAACTGGAACTGTGTAGTTTTTCCAAGGATGGGAGAGGATGACCAGTAATCTTTCTGGCTGTGGTTATGACTTCTGTAGTACCTTCTTCTCCCTGACTGTGCAGCTAGAGAACCAAGCACAAATACAATATGTAAGAATGCTCTCTATGGAGCCTCGGTAGAAGGACACCAGCAGTCTCTCACTCAGATTGACTGCTGGTGTCCTTCTACTGAGGCTCCATAGAGAGCATCCTATATAATAATCTCCCTGTGTCCCTGCGCCCACCGTCCGTGTGTCAGTGGAATTGGCCAACTGCGCATGCGCTCCACTGACATAGAGATTGGAGCGCAGAGAGGAGGAGGAGGCTGATTGGTTGGAGTGCAGTGCGAGCGAAGCGCTTGCGCTTCGCGAGCCTCCGAAGCTCTCCGCTTCAATCGCCGCCGCCACCGCTCCTACCGCCGCCTCCTCCTGCTCCGGGGCCAGAAGCCGCAATGGCGGGCGCTCCCCATGCGCTGCTGCTTCTCCCCCTCCCTTCTTTCTCCCCGCCTCAGCCGCCCGTGGCGGTGGCGGGGAGGGCGGCCGTCGCCGGGGCTGCCGGCGGGGCAGCGGCAACAGGCGGCTCCGCCATGGTGGTGGCTTGGCCGGCTGAGGCGGGGAGAAGGGAGGGAGGGGGAGAATGCATATTGCGCCTCGGGTCCCGGTCGCTGCCGCTAGCTCCCATTATTAATGGGCTGAATTCAACTAGTTCTTACATATTGTATTTGTGCTTGAACCTGGGTCTGGCAAGAGCTGTCTGATGAAATGAGAAGCAACCAAGCTAGGGGCTTTGAATACGCAGACTCCAAATTCGAAGCAGCTTCTCTGCGACTGAACGGGTTTCTGTGCGTGGTTCGCAGACTCTTTGAAGCCGTGGCGACTGGGAGAAAATTTGTGTGGCCTGGTTTTCTCCCTATCCTCCCTTGCAAATAAACATTGGGCATGTACAAAATAAAAAAAAATCCTTCCTGTAGCACATTGGAGACCAACTAAGTTTGTTCTTGGTATGAGCTTTCGTGTGCATGCACACTTCTTCAGATGCACACGAAAGCTCATACCAAGAACAAACTTAGTTGGTCTCTAAGGTGCTACTGTAAGGAATTTTTTTTGTTTTGTTTTGGCTATGACAGACCAACACGGCTACCTACCTGTAATTGGGCATGTAAACACTGCAATTTAATTAATATTTAAGGGTCTTACCTTATTCCAGAAGGGGTCCTTGCTCTCACAGTTTCATGCCACAATAACTACATTACTCAGGAGTAAGCCCTACTGAATTCCATGGGGATTGCTCCCTAATCAATAAGCACATGTGACAGAGGACTGGGTAGCCCTGTCCCCTCCCCCGCGCTGAGACAGTACAGATTCAAGTGAAAGCAGCGAAGGAGAAGAAGAGGTGGGGAGGGGGCTTTCAGTAGCATCCCAGAGCCAGACCGTCGCATCAAGAAACAGGAAGGGGAGGGGTTGGTTTCCCTTTCGGGAGTGTTTCAGCAAAAGGCGGGAGAAATCGGATTAAAGCAGTCAGAACATGCTGTCAGCCCTCTGGCTGTTGTTTCGAGTGAAGCATTCCAGCTGAGTCCGTCACGTAAATCAATTAACGCTTTATTGGTCCTAATTACTTTACAACTCTCCGCCGATGGTAAAACACATCCATCTCAATCAATGGAGATGTTCTGACTCTCCGTGGAAGCGATGCCCCTCCCTGTATGGCGAGAGTAGCGACCTGTGAAAGACCGGATGAATCCTCATGGTATCTGGTAGCAACAGTTTAAAAGCCACTGGATTGACCTGCTCGATGACCTCATAGGGTCCCAGCTTGCAGTGCTCTAACTTCCTACAGCTCCCTCTGATGGGCAGACCCCTGGTCGACAACCACACCCTATCCCCCACCTGAATGACCTCGCCTTCCCTGCGATGGGCATCCGCCGCCCTCTTGTAAGCCTCTTTGGCCCTTTCCAGGTTGCTCTGGAGCTGTTTGTGCACTGTTTGCATTTCCTCTGCAAAACTCTCCGCTGCTGGTACACTGGGCTCCTCCTCCACCCCTGGGAAAGCTTTGGGATGGCGTCCGTAATTGGCCAAAAAGGGGGTCATCCCTGTGGACACATGGACAGAGTTGTTGAAAGCAAACTCTGCCAAACTCAAAAATTGCGCCCAATCATTCTGCCTCTGGTTGACGTAGCAGCGCAAATACTGCTGCAGAATGGCGTTGGCTCTTTTTGCTTGCCCATTGGTCTGGGGGTGCCTGGCTGTGGAGAAGCTCAGCTCCACCTGCAACAAGCTCATGAGCTTGCGCCAGAACCGCGAGGTAAATTGCCGGCCCCTGTCACTCAGTACCCTCGAAGGTACGCTGTGCAGGCGAAACACATGGTCTACAAAAAGTTTGGCCGTTTCCTCCGCAGACAACACCTTGGGGCAGGCTACGAAATGGCACATCTTGGTGAGCATGTCAACCACCACCAGCACTGCCGTCTTCCCCCTGGATATGGGCAGATTGGTGATGAAATCAATGCTCACCATTTCCCAGGGTCTGCTGGGGGTGGGCAAGGGCTGCAGCAGAACTGCCGGTGCTCTGGTGTCTCCCTTAGCCCTTTGACAGGTGTCACAAGCTCTTACGTAGTCCTTGACGTCCTCCCAGACTCCCGGCCACCAGAAGTCTCTGGTAACTAGGAGAAGTGTCTTCTGTTGTCCAAAGTGTCCTGCGGAAGGGTTGTCATGGAGTTGTTTGAGAACCTAGGTTTAACCCACAGCACCACCCGGGTCCCTTTGCTTTTCCTTAGGACATCTCTATTTTCTTCAGAGAAATGTTGGAAGTTATGGAGTTATCTGACCACGGAGTCAAGGAGATAAGTAACTATACAACCATTAGAAGACATCTGAAGGCAGCCCTGTATAGGGAAGTGGTTTTTTTAAATGTTTAATGTTTTATTATGTTTGTATATATGCCAGAAGTGGCCCAGAGTGGCTGGGGCAACCAAGTCAGATGGGCGGGGCAGGAATAGTAAAGTTTTTATTATTATGGGGTAAAGGTAAAGGGACCCCTGACCATTAGGTCCAGTCGTGACTGACTCTGGGGTTGCGGCGCTCATCTCGCTTTACTGGCCGTGGGAGCCGGCGTACAGCTTCCAGGTCATGTGGCTAGCATGACTAAGCCGCTTCTGGCGAACCAGAGCAGTGCATGGAAACACCGTTTACCTTCCCACTGCAGCAGTACCTATTTATCTACTTGCACTTTGACGTGCTTTCGAACTGCTGGGACCAGGAGCTGGGACCAAGCAACGTCGCAGGGATTCGAACCGCCGACCTTCTGATCAGCAAGCCCTAGGCTCTGTGGTTTAACCCACAGTGCCACCTGGGTCCCTGAATGTATATGTAGGGTTGCCTAAATTGTTGAGTTTTGGGAGGGAAAGCCTTCTCCCAAACTAGTGATTTTAAAACAAAATAAAAAATAAAAAAATTCCTTCCAGTAGCACCTTAGAGACCAACTAAGTTTGTTCTTGGTATGAGCTTTCGTGTGCATGCACACTTCTTCAGATTTTAAGCTTTGGGAGCTGTTTCTGCTGCTTTTTCCATCACGTTGCCATACATCCGGGTTTTCCCTGACATTTTTTGCTGATTCGGCATAGTTCCCCCTGGCGTCATTTTTACACCCGAAAACCAGGACTTGTCAGGAATTTTCCTGACGTATGGCAAGCCTGTTTATATGAGCCACCACTTTGCTGAAGGCAAGCAAGTTTATTGACCATTCATCCTGAATTGCTTACACTAAACTTACACAGAGGTTAGACTATGTCTGGTCTTTATCGAGCATTCCTTTTTATTTGTGGATAAGTTACACAACAATGAGCATTCCTCCTGATCCGGGGTGTTTATTTGTCTTTTGGTTACAGGTAGATAGCCATTCCCACCACACCTCTGAGTAATACCCCTCCCCACCCTCTCACTATATATAAGGGTCTGGTGACTTCTGTTTCAGTGTATCTGAAGAAGTGTGCATGCACACGAAAGCTCATACCAAGAAAAAACTTAGTTGGTCTCTAAGGTGCTACTGGAAGGATTTTTTTTTATTTTTTTTTATTTGTCTTTTGGTTAGTCAGTTGCTCATCCCACACTTTTCAACGCATTTCCCATCCATTTCCAAACCACAAAAGTCTGATTATTATTATTTTTAGTGGCTTTGTTGCTTTAGGATGACAGAGCCCTTGAAACCATTCCAAATGCACAAACTTAAATTTCTGGTATGTGCTAAATTCCACCTGTCCCCCCAAAACAAACAAGACCTCCGGATATAGGGCGGTATATAAATTCAACAAATAAATAAAATAAAATAAAGATGGGATATAAATGTAAGGGAATGAAAGGATGAAAGGGTGGTGGTGGAATAAATGCACAAATAACTTTACAGCTTGCACGACTGGTGCAAATTCAGCTGGTGTGCAATTGACCGGCTGCGTGTGGACGCTTCGCCTGATGAATTTCTGCCTGTCCTGGGTGTCGGGACGGGACAGGCGGCAACCCGAAACTTTTTTTTAAGGGGGGGGGGCAGGAAACGCGCTTGTTGTTTCCCGCTGGGACAAGAAGCCAGGGCTACCGATGTGCTGCAGCGCTGCCCAGGTGCGAGGAGGAGAAGCCAGGAACCTTCCGTCCCGCGTGTCAGTTCCAGACCGGAGAGCTTTGGGAAACGGGCCGCGGCGGGAGCGAAGCCTCGACGGACCGCAGCGTCGGGCAGGGAAGGCCGCCCGCTTTGCCCGTACTTCCGCCCTGCAGCAAGATGGCGGCGGGCAGCGGGGGTTCCGGGAACCGTCGGCGGCGCGGGGCGCTGCGGCTGCTGATGCGGGTGGGCTCGGTGCTGCTCACGCGCTTCCCGTTCTGGCACTGCCTCAGCGGCCTCCTCCTCAACGCCGAGCGCGCCGACGCCCGCCGGTGAGCCCGCGCGGCCGGGAAAGCGGTGGCGGGGGGAGCGCGGTGGCGTCGTCGAGGGCGCTTCTGAGCATGTGCAGAGGGCCTTCTGCTCCTTGACTCCCCAAGGAGGGGTCGGGGAAGGAATCCAGTATTTGCTTTTAGGAGGTCGTGAGCTAAGGGGGCTTGTGGGGTGGGGAAAGGAGAAGGGTGGGGAGTCCTCCAGGCTCTTCACAGAGAGGGGTGCGGTGGGGGAAGAACCATAGAATTGTAAAGTTGGAATTATTATTATTATTATTATTATTATTATTATTATTATTATTATTCTGTGAACCGTCCTGAGACCTCCTGGTATAGGGCGGTATATAGATTCAATAAATATTAGTATTATTATGTGAACCACCCTTATTCTGTGATCCGCCCTGAGACCCCAGTATAGAGCGGTATATAAATTCAGTAAATATTATTATTATTGCTATTAGTAATAGTACCCTGCCCATCTGAGCGGCTTCCAGCATAATGTTACAGAACTGTGTGTGTGTCCTCCTAAACACCAAAATTAACAAATACCAGAGTTTTGGGCTATTTGTGATAGAAAAGGAGAATATAAGCTGCAAAGGAATTCCTGGGTAGCCTGGCCAAGCCGTTAAGAGATCCATTGTGGGTCGTTATGATAACGTAATAACATAATAAACCATTAAAGATTAAGAAACTTCTGTACATAGCTGTCAACTTTCGGATTTGAAAATAAGGGATTTCCCCCAACTTTCGGATTTGAAAATAAGGGATGCCGCGAGGGCAGTGCAATGGCACCAAGTTGCCTCGCCACCCTGCGCTCCAGAGGCTGCGCGCGAACGGGTGAGCAAAAGACGACAGGCAGGCTGTCTGTCTGGTTGGGCGTGAGGGTCTGGCTGCACAAGGCATGCAAGCTCCACCCCCAGTCGGCCTCAGACTCCTTATTGTAAAACAACCAGACAGTGTTCCGGTAAATCACTGTTTCGAACACTTCTTCAGCTAACAAAGCTTGTTAAATTATATACTTCACTCGGAGCAGAGGTCATAGACCATGTAACCACTGCAGTGGTTACATGGTCTATGACCTCTGCTCCGAGTGAAGTATATAAAGAAAATTTTTGTTCATCTACGTCTTACCTACAGTGGCCGTTGTGTGGCGTTTTTTGGTTTCCTGTCTCAAGACTGCCACCCACTGGTTTTTTCGTTTTGCTTCAGACTCCTTATTGGCAGCTGAGCAACGCAGCTGAGGAGCCCCCCTGGCCGGCAGGGAGGGAGAGGAGCTGCTTCCTTGAAATACGGGAAATTTAAGGGATATCAACAATCCGGGATAGCAGCGGGAAACGGCATTGGAATAAGGGAGTTTCCCGCAAAAAAAGGGAGGGTTGACAGCTATGCTTCTGTATGCAGGGCTAAAGGTTATATGGTTACTCCCAGGGGTCCTTTCATCCTAACTAACCCCTTGCAATGCAGGAATCTCCATTGAAGCACCTATTCTGACTTAGTGGGACCACACCTGGAATACTTGTGCCCAGTTCTGGGCGATTTAAGAAGGGTATTGACAAGATGATACAGGGTCTGGAAAGCAAGACTTATGAGGAACGGTTGAGGAAGCTGGGTATGTCCAGGCTGGGGAAAAAGGAGACTGAGAGGAGATTTGATAGCAATCTTCAAATACAGTAGGACGGAGCAGGCTTTTTTTCTCGTGCTCTGGAAGCTAGGGCCAGATGCTTTGGAGATTGCAGGTTGCCTGGAGAGGAGTCATAGTTGCCACCGGTGACCACGCCAGTGGCTGTTTACAAGCCTGCAGGATGGATACCTGAACATAGCTTCCCAAGTGTATTGGCAAATGCACTTGTCTCTTGTCACACCTGCGGTTTGCCACTGAATTAAACCG